>JBBPSM010000601.1:0-10770 GCA_038093595.1 Butyriboletus regius
TCATCGTTTCCGTCCTGGAACAGTGGCTCTTCGTGAAATTCGTCGATACCAGAAATCGACAGAGTTGTTGATTCGCAAGTTGCCCTTTCAACGTCTTGTTCGTGAAATTGCGCAGGACTTCAAGGTTGGTGATTCGGTCTAGCTGTGGCGACGACTCGTGCTCACGTCGTAAATGGACAGACTGACCTGCGTTTCCAATCTTCTGCTGTGATGGCGTTGCAGGAGGCTGCAGAAGCATACCTTGTCTCGTTGTTTGAAGACACCAATCTTGCTGCTATCCATGCCAAGCGTGTTACTATCCAGCCAAAGGATCTTGCTCTTGCACGGCGATTGCGTGGGGAGCGTTCGTAAACTCTAGATCCACCTTGCTTATGATTACCTGGGTGTATAGTACTGTATTCTAATCTTGTTGATCTCATACTCGACTATTCTGAGCTGCTAGGGCGACTTGAAAGAATTGCATGTCCTGAGTAGATAAAATTACACCTGAAGATGAGTATCGTATACTTAGTAATGAGCAAATGTCTTGAAGTAAGGTAAGTCCTTCACACCATCATGGCTCCCACAGCCACGCCACATGCTACCACGAGGGGTTTGACGTTGAATGCCGAACTCGACGTCCAAACTGCCCCATTTGTAGCATTCCCAGGTGTCGCAGTCACGCTCGTCGTAGCTGAACCAATCGTAGCCGATGGAGGCTGCGCGTTCACCCCGTTCATGCCCAGAGCGGTCGCAGACAGCGCCGCAAACCCGACCGAAGCAGGGCTATATCTAAACACCGAGTACACGTTTTTCTGCGTACACCCAATCAGTCAAACCGAAACGGGGAATAGCCTCGACGGAAATCGCCTACGAGGAACGTATCACCGATGATCCAATCCGGGGTACTGCCACTGGTGTTGATCTCGAAGAATGCGCCGACGCATTGGCTGGAACTGATTCGAGTGAGCTGGAAGTCGGCTGTACTCACTGGCCAGCTCGGTCCACCGAATGACAATGCGACGTTGACTTTGGTGTTGCACGCTATTGACGTATAACTAAACCTAGACCCCGTCGATGCGTGATGTACATACGATATATCCAATAGCCTTGCCAGTTGCCAGAGCCAGGCTGGGAGCCAGGAATCTGTGCGTAGATTTTCTGAATCACACTGGTAGGACCGCCAACAAGTGTGGTTCCCGTGTCAATTGCAGCGTAGGATGCAGATCCCGAAGGAAGTGACATGCTGGACCCTTGGACGGTTAATGCTACAACCAGAATGAGGAATGACGTCATTAGATGGTAGTAAAATGCTCACCGGTGAGAGAGAGAATCCAAAAACTTGGTGTCGTGACTAGACTTTGATAGTCGATGTTGCCCGTGTATAGGCTCGAGTTAAGGAATCCTGGGTAGTGGCGAATCAGTACATCGCATCGAGTACGAGCGAATTTTGAATCCACCCATCGTGAAGCTTCCTCCCGGCTCCAACTGCCGAGCAGTCGAATCATTGAGAAAACTAATAATGGCACTGTGAGTACATTCGACGTAGATCAAACAAAGCGCATACCGCGTAAGTTGGAAGCCCATCACAGGCTGTGACCAAGCACCTTTGCTGGCCAACGTCTGCCACAACGGTGGTTGTCCTGAAGAAGCGATGCTCTGCCAACCCAAACCCAGCAAGCCCGATACCGGACTCGACAATAGACCATTTGAAACCTGCGTGACGGCACCAAAAACCTGATTCTTGACCGAGAATCCGGCCATCTGGACGACATCCGAAACAAGATCGCCGGCCGCCTGACCACTTCCGTAGGTGACCGAGAAGGGCTGGGAGAGGTTCTGAGAGGTCGATGATGACGCGGAATCGTAGGAAGTGTCGTGGGAGCAACCTATATCACAGTTCACGTCTGTCACCCATAGATCTCTAGTTGATAGGAGATGTGAGACAACGGCATGAATAGGGGTAAAACCTGACTGACGATGAACCGGTGTCGAGAATGACATAGAACGCAGTGGGTGGTGTTCCGATGGCAAGGGAGCCAAAGTAGCTGGACAGAAAACGTCAGAAACAGGGGACGAATTACACCCGGCCTCCTAAGCACCTTGAGTCGGCATTCTGGTTGGTCAACCTACGGAACGACTTGTCAGAGTGAGTCAACAAACGGTGGGTAGACCCCACAGATTCGTGCCTTGGCTTCTCCTCGAGGGCGGAGAACCACCATATTTGAGTTTTAGCGCTTCACGCTCGTTCTTGGCCCAAACACCCCAATCTTCGACATTGCGCAAAGGGGGTTGTCTTCTGGCAAGTGTAATGGTCTGACCACCAGTTTGCGATGGATCAGGAGTAGCGATAGCAATTTGAAGGGAGCATAGCAAGCTTGCAAGGACGGGAAATGAAGAGGAAAGCATCGTGTATCTTGTACGTCGAGGAACAGAATAGCGAAGCGATTGGTCGAAAGGAGCTTTGTCGAAAGGAGTGTTATGATTTATTGGGAATCAGGCAGGGGCTTTAGTCATGTGAGACCGAGTACAGCGAGTACGAGGGGGTGACTGTGGAGAGTAAGACTGAATCACGGAAGTCAATATAATCCCAACACAATTCGAACCGCCAGCGACGGTGCGCCAAGTGAAGTCGTTGGCCCACTTCGTAACGGTCAACTCCATTCTCGTTTAGACTCCACACGACTTGGCCAATCGTTGTGGGGGTACTTGGGATTGTGCACGGTCATCGAATTGGGTAACGAGATATAGTTGAAACGTTGAGTATCCATTTGTGATCCCACGCGCTTACTACTCTAGGCGCTTCCGCCCAGCCCATACAACAAAATGCATGTCCAGCAAGCCTTCGACTCGCGTGATCTCCCACCTCCCACTAGCCGTTTTGAGCCACAGATCCAAGAACTCCCGCAGAACATCCTCCTGCCTCAACTCCGCCACCACGAAAACCCATGTTCGTCCCGCAGTCGAAACTGTATCTATGACATCCACCAGGGCTGGAAGAAGCGAAGGGTTATATATGCAGTCAACCGCGAAAACGACGTCCCATGCAGCATGGTTGGTGGATTCGAGCTCTGAGGCTGAGGTGACCTTTGGTACCGGACAATAACGTGCCCGCGCTGCGCCGGATGGAAGAGAAGCAAGCGCGAGCCAATCCAATTCCTCGATCGTGACGTTAGACTTTGAGTTACCAAGGGAGCCGTCATGCCATCCAGGCGAGTGCAGCGAAATGTTCTTTCGAATGAGCGGCAAGAGGGGTCTGATGTCGGTGATGGTATAAGTGCGGAATAGGGGTGATAGCACAAGACCGAGAACTCCTGTACCTGCTCTGGATGTGGGAAACACCTTTGAGTAACTTCAGGAAAGTCACTCAGGGACGATCATGCTAACCCTAGTTCGAGGCAATGAGATTCTGCCAACCGCTCTCGATTGAAAACAGGTGATTCGGGAGGGAAGAAATGCTGCTGTAGGACAGCATTTGCTAGTTCTGTGCTTTTTTTTTTTTGCCAGATTAAAGTATGTGGAGGGGTCAATATGACAGGCTTGACTGACAGCATTATGTATCGCAAGCCTCACCTTGCTCGCCAGACCACGCTACCCGTATCCCCGTTCCTACTGCGCAGTGCAGTTGGGTCCTGTGCGACCTCAATCTCGATTACCCGCGTCGAAGTTTCCTTTGATGACGCCTTCTTTCGCAAATGTTTCGGTCTCTTCGTGGGCTGTGGCGGGCTGGGAGCTGAAGAAGGCGGTCGAAGCTCGAACTGGATGGTCAGGGTGTCTTTCCGCGAATCAAGGTGGCCGAGTCCGCGGTAACCATCCGGACCAACAAGATTCGTTTTCGTCTGGTTGAGCGCCGAGTAGAGCAGGAAGATCTTGGGTCATGTCAGCGTCCATGAACTGGAGGAGGTGGGATTCAGAGGAAGGTCTTGAAGTGTATGTACCTCTTCGTCAGCGTCTGTGACCGGAGAATTGTCAGTAGGAAGGCAAACGAGAGGTTCCATCGACGAGAGGCGTGGTAGGTAACCCTAACCCAAATCCGGGGTTGCCTGTGCCGTGTATAAGTTCTACAGTGGGTCCACTCGAGTCACAAGCAGTTTTCCTAATCCCCATGCTAATGATTCGAAGGCGGAAACAACAGGTACTGCGTTATTACATACATGTCTCTGCATTATGCTCCTGCAAGCGGCATCATGTGCAATAGGACATGGCAGCCGTTAGTTGAAAGGCGAGATCAGAGGGGAGGGGATCAGAACGAACTGCGCGTAATTGATAACGCGACCATCTAGTGTCGGTTGTGGGACACTGACAAACCCCAATCGTACTTTGGGTTGCCAATCAAGGTAGCGTTTGGGTTCTGGAGGTAGATGCTGGCGCCATATGGCATGTCCATGAGAGGATCACCAGACTCATTGTATGATCCGGCGTCGATGACGCCGACGTGGAGCTGTCGGGTCGACAGTCTGTTCGCGAGCACAAGGCTTGCCGTTCCACCGCAAGCGATCACTATGTCAAAGGTGGACGCCGCGAAAGACTGGCACATCAAACCCGTGGAACGCGAGGGCTGTGAGGATACGAAACGACTTCATCTTGTAAAGTGCGCTGGAAATCAGGCGACACGGATGAAAACGATAAGGTAAGCATGTAATCCTTATATGACCGTCGAATGGCATGAAAGACTCAACGCGCCAAGCAATATCAGGGCGGCGACGAACTCCAGTATCAGGCAATATGGGCAACCATCCCTTCCGAGGTGGGCGGAGACTTGATATTGATATTCCACATGTAATGGGATCACACGGGCAGTGCTGGTGTATTTGGAATGCGAGAAATATTGGAAGAAGGCGAGGGATCATATTCAGAGTATTTAGATCCTCGGCGTTTGTTCCGGACCAAGCAGAGTCACGACAGATTGATGAGTTCTCCGAATACGAAGCGCATCATGATGTCCGTGTCCTGTCCGTCTGTTCATATCAGTGCAAATTATACTATACGTAGAGCATGAAACCGAGTACTTGGAGATCGTCCTTCTGAACTTCGCGGTCTGGAGTGATGGCGAAAGGTGAACGTCTGGCAACGAGACAATACCTCACCTGAAAAAACAAACAAATAGATAATGTGGATCTTCGCCGCTTGGGCTGTTCAAGATGACTGCACCAGAGGAATGGGAAAGCTGCAAACGGGTCCAATTAGTAGATGCCAAGATGTCGATCTGCAATCATCCCTTTATCAAGGACGCTTATAGCACCTGGATCAAAAATCTCAATAGCCCAGTTCTCTGGATCGCCCTTCTGGTTTCGGCGGACGAAACTTGCCCGTAAGACCATCGGGGAATTACATTCCACAGCCCCGAGGTGCGTAAAACTTGGGCCAATATTTGACGAGTGAATAAAGTGAAACGCGGCGACCGAGACGCGGTGAAAATACAGAATGGAGTTCTTGCGGAATCAAGTCAAACAAGGAGGGAGCCAATCTGCAGGAAAAGCCAGGACCGGCAAGTTCTTCTCAGTTCTGATAAACTGTTCCCGTCAAGTTACTCTGAATAGAACAGCATTTGTAGCATCGGATGGAATCCACTTCTGAGTCAAAGCCGAAGGGGTGGTTGGGTAGTGGTAGAAGTTGTGCTGCACTACAAGTTAGTGTGCGCCGTCACCACTGTTTCTGCATCGCCACATTTTCCCCAGTGGGCATAAACCCTAACCCGAATCCGGGGTTCCAAGTTACACATCGCCTTTGCCCAGATTCGGAGACTGTGACTCTTGGATTTGGCTCTGACGGTCCACTCGAGTCACCGGAAATTTTGTTATTGATTGTGAAACTAATGTCTCACTTACATTTATTTATCAACATTTCTCCTAAAATCTCTCAAGCAGAGGTGAGGTTATATTACTATGGATATTTTCGAAAAGCCCGACCCACATTTTAACAGCAAAGTTTACCTGTTGTGACAGGATGATGACTCTGACAATCCACGTTCAAACAGGGATTACGTTCATGTATATAAATGCTGCTGCGCCGAACAAGGCGAGCATTGGTGCAACGAATGGCATTGCGCAGATGATCGTCTCTGTCATGTGTGCTATCGGTCCTGCAGCCGTTAACTCTGCCTTTTCGCTCAGTATCGAGAAACATACCATGGGAGGTTATTTTGTGTATTGGGTTATGGTGTCCATGGTCGGGTTAACGTTATGGGTGGGTTATTTGTTACCGGGGAAGATGTAGAGTGAATAGAGGGTCCTCGACTTGGTCGACGTGGTACATAAGTCGACAGGGGTTATTTGTACAGATTTGGTCGCTGAATTATTCAGACTCAGCTCACGGTTGTTTCTCTCAGCGTCCAACGACTCACTCTGCAACCACCACCATCATCATCTATCATGTCCGGCTCGCCAAGACTCGTCGACTCCTTTACCGTGCCAAAGGATATTCTACAAGAATTCGCAGACCTTGCAGAGGAGGAAAACGTCGACCCTTTTGCCGAAACAGCCTCGAAACGTCAAATTGCGTCGAGGCAATCGGATTATCACAATCGTCGCTTCAACCGAGTCGCACGAGAAAGTGCGGATGCATTCAAACATGCAGAGGAAGGTACAGAGGTGGAGGGAGGGTACAAGGATGCGATGAGGTTGGCTCGTTTGGAGCAGGAGGAGGCACGTGTGCGGAAGGCGATTGAGGAGAAGGACAGACGAGAGAGGGAGGAGGGAAAGATAAAAATGGACTTTGACAAGACGCCTCCGGCTTCTGAACTTCAAGACATCGCTATGGAGCTCGCTGCTGCCAAAGAATTTGCCGAGGCTAGGGATCGGGACCGGGAAGCAGCGGGAGCAAAGCGCAAACGGAGATGGGACATATCGGACCCTACGGATGAAAATGTGGATCCTAATCGGACGGAGGCGAAAGAAGAGCCATCTGCGCCAAAGAAACGGCGGTCTCGTTGGGATGCTGCGCCCACAGAGAATGTTACTCTTGTCGCCGAAACTCCCAAACGCTCCCGTTGGGACCAAGCTGCTATCATTCCCGATGCGCCTATGACACAGATTATCATGAACGCGCCGGGTATCATGCACGAGGACAAGCACAACCGCTACCTTACGGATGAAGAACTGGACGCCATTCTGCCGGCCACAGGGTACGTCATTGTTACTCCTCCGCCAGGCTATGCGCCAATGGTTGCCCCCCGCAAGTTGATGGCGACACCTGTTACTGAAGTTGGGGGTTTCCACATACAAGAGTCATCTGACGCTGCTGCCATTGCGGCAGCTGCGGGTCTCGCGCCTGAATTACCTACTGAAATTCCAGGAGTTGGCAACCTTGCCTTCTTCAAGCCGGAGGACGCCCAGTATTTCGCAAAGATTCTGAAAGAGGAGGACGAGACTGAGCTTTCGGTAGATGAAATGAAAGAACGCAAGATCATGCGGCTTCTCCTCAAGATCAAGAACGGTACTCCACCCGTCCGAAAGACCGCCCTCCGTCAGATCACAGACAAAGCTCGCGAATTCGGCGCCGGTCCGCTCTTTGACAAAATTCTCCCACTGCTCATGGAACGCACACTGGAAGATCAGGAACGACATCTGCTGGTCAAGGTCATTGACCGTGTCTTGTACAAACTCGATGACCTCGTTCGCCCTTACGTGCACAAGATTCTAGTCGTCATCGAACCGCTACTTATCGATGAGGATTACTATGCTCGCGTCGAAGGGCGCGAAATTATATCCAACCTCTCGAAAGCGGCTGGTCTTGCCCACATGATCTCCACCATGCGTCCTGATATTGATCATGCTGATGAATACGTTCGCAATACGACTGCCCGCGCGTTCTCCGTCGTCGCATCTGCCCTTGGTATTCCTTCGTTACTTCCCTTCCTCAAGGCCGTCTGCCGCAGCAAAAAGTCGTGGCAGGCGCGCCACACCGGCATTCGAATCGTTCAACAGATCGCCATCATGATGGGCTGTGCCGTGCTTCCTCACTTGCGGAACCTCGTGAACTGTATCGCCCATGGACTCACGGATGAGCAGCAGAAAGTGCGAACCATGACGGCCCTTGGCCTCGCTGCCTTGGCCGAAGCTGCAGCACCTTATGGTATCGAGTCGTTCGACGAGGTGCTCAAACCTCTTTGGCTCGGTATCCGTCTACACCGTGGCAAGGGTCTCGCCGCCTTCTTGAAAGCGATCGGCTTCATCATTCCCCTCATGGACCCCGAATATGCCTCTTACTATACCAAAGAAGTCACTGTCATCCTCATCCGTGAATTCCAGACGTCTGACGAGGAGATGAAGAAGATCGTACTCAAAGTAGTCAAGCAATGCGCTGCTACAGAGGGTGTCACAGCGCAGTACATTAAACAAGATATTCTCCCCGACTTTTTCAAGTCGTTCTGGGTTCGTCGTATGGCATTGGATAGACGCAACTATCGTCAAGTCGTGGAAACCACTGTGGAACTCGCGCAAAAATCGGGCGTTTCAGAGATCGTCGGAAGGATAGTGAACGAGCTGAAGGACGAGGCAGAGCCGTACCGGAAGATGGTTATGGAGACTATCACCAAAGTCGTCGCCACTCTCGGCGCCTCGGACATTGACGAACGCCTCGAGGTTCGCCTTGTAGACGGTATCATCTATTCCTTCCAGGAACAGACTACGGAAGACCAAGTCATGCTGGACGGTTTCGGTACCGTCGTCAACGCTCTTGGCATCCGCGTCAAACCATATCTCACTCAGATTGTCTCTACGATCCTCTGGCGTCTTAACAACAAAAGCGCCAAAGTCCGTCAGCAAGCAGCCGATTTAACTACACGACTTGCAGTGGTCATCAAGCAATGCGGTGAAGACCAGCTTTTGAGCAAGCTCGGTCTTGTCTTATTTGAGCAGTTGGGCGAAGAATACCCCGACACACTCGGTAGTATCATTGCTGCTGAGGGTGCGATCGCTAATGTCGTTGGTATGACCCAGATGAACCCCCCGGTCAAAGATCTTCGTATGTATTCAAATGGATCATCTGATATTCCGTGGCTGATCTCATCCTGTACAGTACCCCGAATGACGCCAATTCTCCGTAACCGACACGAAAAGGTGCAAGAAGCATCGATCAACTTGATCGGTCGTATTGGTAAGTCCTGTTTGTCTTCCTGTTGGTGTCTCAGTGTTGACGAGTATTTTCAGCTGATCGTGGGGCTGAATTCGTCCCAGCGCGAGAGTGGATGCGTATTTGTTTCGAGCTTTTAGACCTCTTGAAGGCACACAAGAAAGGCATTCGACGAGCCGCTGTCAACTCGTTCGGTTATATTGCGAAGAGTTTGGGTCCTCAAGATGTCCTTTCGGTTCTCCTCACCAATTTACGTGTGCAAGAACGTCAGAGTCGCGTCTGTAGTACCGTCGCGATCGCCATCGTAGCCGAGACTTGCGGACGTGAGTGATCCGACTTGTCGATGGTTTCCATACGCTGATGTTGCTTTCCAGCTTTCACGTGTATCCCTGCAATCCTTAACGAGTACCGTACTGCGGAGCTCAATGTACGGACCGGCTGTCTCAAAGCACTGACCTTTGTGTTCGAATACGTTGGCCCACAGTCTGCCTACTATGTCGACTCGGTGGTCACCATGCTCGAAGACGCGCTCACAGACCGTGACCTCGTCCACCGTCAAACGGCAAGCGTTATCGTGAAGCATCTGGCACTTGGCGTCGCGGGTCTCGGCTGTGAAGACTCGATGCTCCATCTGATGAACCTGGTATGGCCCAACTGTTTCGAAACCTCTCCGCACGTCATCGGTGCAGTCATGGAAGCCATCGAGGCTATGAGGGTGACATTAGGCCCAGGCACTCTTCTTAGCTATACACTCCAAGGCCTGTTCCATCCCGCACGTAAAGTCCGCGAGGTACGTCTTGCTCGATCGTTTGCTCCCAGCGCCACTGCTCACTGCTTTCTCTTATCTCTAGGTCTACTGGCGTGTCTACAACTCGCTGTATCTCGGTGCTGCAGACGCGATGGTACCATTCTATCCTGATCTCAGCGAACTGAGCGAGGGTCAAAATGTATATGATCGTCACCCGTTGCAAATGTTTGTGTGATGCGTGTATATAAATATTGTAGGTAGTCGATGTTATTTTCGCTGTAATTTTGAAACACCCTATTTCTTCGCGGCATGATCCTGGTCATTCAGCGACACTAGCTATTGCAGTTTCGGCCCTAACGCGCCTTGGGAACCACCAGAGGTAAAGATGCTAAATGGATTCGTCGCACAAGTAATGTCCGTCGACTGTTCCCTGACCCTAAATGCACGCCTCGTGCGGCGTATTTTCAACTCGGCGCGGCACATTTCAGCATAAAGCAATGGATACTCGGGATTTAATACTCATTTATTAGGTCGATCACGGACACGAGGGCCACCTTTGGCTTCATGATGATCAACTTGGATCTCCCGTTCTGTCCCGCCGCGCCCGTTCCTGCGCCCGTTCGCTGCATCAACCCCAATTCCGTTGCACACAGTACAGTTTCCTCATGTCCCTCCGTCCCTTGCACCCCATCCCCATTGTCATACGAGTCTTCCATCACCTTATCATCGAAAACTGTGTTAGGGAGCACCACCAGCACTTCAAAATCCTCCGATATCACCCCCACACCACATTTTATTCACTTGTCCAGCAAGCGAGACGAAATGGTCGATCTTCTCTGCGAATTTCGACCAGAGCGCAGAAGTGATGTCGAATTTAGACGTGGTGCAACCTGCTGCTAGAAGGATGTCAGAGAAACCCGAGATGATGGTTCTGTCCATGGTGCGCGCGAATTCAGGATCGCTGATACAGG
>JBBPSM010000603.1:0-10692 GCA_038093595.1 Butyriboletus regius
TGGGATTGAGGTCAGGAGACTGTGCAGGCCATACCATGGTCCTAAATTCCTGCTCTTCCAGCCACTCCTTGACCTTTTTGCAAGTATGCTTGGGGTCATTATCTTATTGAAAGATGACATCTGTTACGGATAACGAGGGGGTACTACCTTTTTCCCTACCCACTCCTCCCCTCTCCCCGGTCTCTGGGACAACCTCTTCTTCGACACTGGCAATCTCCTTTGGGACGGCAATCTCCCTACCCCTGCACTGGACAACACTGCCTTCTAGGCAGTGTGAGGCAATGGCCACTGCCATCATGGCTGTGCAAGGCAGTGGCGCAGATCTCTCCATTTCTATTTGTATTTCTTTCAGACCATTCCTCCTTGACTATGCTCTCTCGCACATAGCCTCGTATCTCCTGATTCCCCGATCCCATCTTGACCGCTTGTAGTATGCCTATTTATGGTTTCCAGAAGCCTTCCCTAAATTACCTAAAACCCTATATATAGAGGCTTCTATTCCCCATGTAAACTCTAACCTTGATCTACATAATATACCGTGTATTGGTCATCTGTTCTGCTTGCTTCGCTCTACCGCTTCACATGCTTAGAGTTGGAAGTCATCTCTGCCATTGTGCTTCTGATCTTCTTGATCATCAGTGCCCCTTTTTGCTGCTTGTCTGCAGAATGCCGACACTGTCGGGGCAGTTCGCCACAAGAGCATTGTCATCGACACTAGAGTGCTAGGACCTTTTGTGCCTAGGCTAGGTTCTGTCGATTCCTCTGGCATTAGAGTGCTAGGACCCTCCATCCTAGACTAGGTTCTGCCCGTATAGAGGAAGAGATGTGTTTGACCACATCACCTGTGGTTGGGAACGGAACATGGTCGTCTCACTTGTTATGCACGCCTAGTTGGCGTAACAAAAGATCAAGGTTCTAAACTGCGAAGTACCATCACATCTTCGCAATCCATCATCAACCAAAGGTTTGGACGACGACTACAGAGGTAGTCACCCTGGGTCGAAACCATCCGCCGCATCAATCTCTCAGCCCTTTTAGGGTCTGACTCGGAAGAAGAAGCCACCCCAACACATGCTTCTACCCCATACTCCAAAACATCTTCATCAAGAAGAATCCCAGGGTCATTCCACTTTCCCGACCCAGCTGCCCATCCATCTCCCCTGCCGTCCAGATCGCCAGGTTTTCCAGGTGCTCTCCACTTGCACTCCGCAACCCCATTGGTAGAACCTTCCCATCTGCCGCAATCAGAACCGATTGTCGTAGACCCACCATCCGACGAGGAAGAGATCTTTACTGGAGATACAACCCAGCCAGTGGACCTCAGCGGCATCACTAGAAGGACCCAACAGGATTCAGACTCAGATGACGGAGACATGCCTGAGATTAAAGCTGCACTCCCCGAGGGGTTTAGTGGAAATGTAGAGGATGCCAGGCGATGGCTCCTTGCCATGGAGGCATACTTCTCACTCCATACACAGTATGACGAGAACGCCAAGCGGTACACGCTCTTGAACAGGATGTCCAAGAGCCAAGGAAGGGCCTTTGCAGAGGCCTGGCACATGAAGCTTGCTGATGCAGCTGTGCCGAACGGAGACAAGACCTACACGAAGATAAAGGAGGCATTCATGACGACCTTCTCCCCCCATAACTCCAAGGACATGGCCAAGGCCAAGATATCAAACATGACCCAAGGCAAGTCGTCGTTCAACGACTTCCTATCTCGCTTTGCCCTCCTTGTCATATGAACAGGAGCAATGGAGATGTCAACTATTGCCAAGTGGTTCCTCCACAATGTGGATCCACAAATCCTTCAACAACTCGTCAATTGCAGAATTTTGGACACCACAACCTCGATCGAGCAGATCTACGACAAAGCATCTGCCATCGAAACAGGGTTCCAAAGAATGAGAGCAATCCAACGAGGGACCTCCACACATTACAGAGGAGGAAGGAGTTCCAGGGATCCCAACGCCATGGACGTCGACCGACTCACCCTAGATCCCCCCACCCGTGCTTGCTTAATGCAAGAGAATAGGTGCTGTGTCTGCCAGAAGACGGGGTGCTCCACCAGAAACCATTCAGGGTATGTGCCTAACAACCGCAAGAAGAAACCCTCAACAGCTTACACCTGAACCGTCACCACCACCACCACCGAGAAACTGCTTGGGACAGTTCCACACATGCGTGATGGGGGCAGCCCATCAGAACCCTTGGACAGGTACATAGCGGGTCTTGTCAAAAACAAGGGGAAGGACACGGTCCTTCGGATGTTGCATCAGAGCTTTGACACTAGGCTCGACGAACATGGAGACCCACTGGACATGGGTATGGAGTTAGACGAACAGGCTGCAAATGAATGGGATGAGGCTATCAATGAGTGCTCACTAGATCCCATCTTTCCTGCATCTCTTTCCACTGAATCGCATTTTTAAATGGAGGAGGTAAACCAACATTACCTTCCTCCTACACGATAGCCCCTGTATTTATTTCCGGATTGAAAAGCAATTCTATTCATATCCCCCTAAAGATCCAGAAACCAGGGAAATTTGTTGGCAAAAATGCGCTTCTCGACAGTGGAGCCACCGGTTGTTTCATCTCAAGAAAACTGGTGGCATGGTTATGACTACCGGTCTGCGAATTGGAACATCCAATCCAAGCATGGAACATGGACGGTACCCAGAATCAATCTGGACAGATTCGGTTCAAGATGACAATTGTCTTGGACTATGGTGGACTAATGGAGCGGCGGGACCTCCTAGTCCTGGAATGCGGCAAGGATGATATCACCCTAGGACTCCCTTGGCTGCGGGCCGTCAACCCGGAAATTGACTGGAAGAGTGGACGGGTAACAATAGTGCTGTCGCACTATCGGTACATAACAGGAGACACCCCTGGTACCATCGAACAGAGATACCTACTGAGGTATCTAGGCCACAATGAAACGGCCCATGTAGAGGACGAGATCCATCTGGCGACTCGGTCCTGGGAACCCATGCAACAGGCAGGGTTCATCAATGTGCACGGAGGAATAGGGCCAGACTGTATGCTCAGAAGAGCTACTCTCTCAACGGCCATCACTCAACAGGCGCACAAGGCGAAGGTTTCACTCCCGAAAGCCTTCAAGAACTACAAGGACATCTTCGCGGAGAAGACGAATATGAAACTACCCCCCTCCTGACCATACGATCACACCATCGAGCTTAAAGACTCGTTCGTACCAAAATGAGCTAAAGCTTACCCTCTGAACCCTGCGGAACAAGAAGCCTGCAAGGAGTTCATCAAAGCACATCTGGAGACAGGGAAGATCTCTCCATCAAAATCTCCCCAAGCCACCCCCTTCTTTGTTGTCCAAAAGAAGGATGGGAAACTCTGACCTTGCCAGAACTACCAGTACCTAAATAGCCACACCATCAAGAATGCGTACCCTCTCCCCTTAATCTCTGACCTTGTGGACAAATTAAAGGGATCGTTGATCTTCACCAAGTTTGACGTACGATGGGGCTATAACAATGTATTAATCAAACCGGAAGATCGCTGGAAGGCCGCCTTCCTCACCCCACTTGGCTTATTTGAGCCAAATGTGATGTTCTTTGGGATGTATAACTCCCCGGCAATGTTCCAGGCCTTCATGGACGACCTATTTGGCGATTACATCGCAGAAGGATGGCTTGTGATCTACATGGACAATCTGTTGATCCACTCAACAGATCAGGAGACCCACGATGAAAGGACGTGGAAGGTCCTAGAATGCTTCCGACAACATGAGATGTATCTCAAGCTGGAGAAATGTACTTTCTCAGCCAAAGAGATAGAGTATTTGGGTATGATCGTAGGGAAGAATGGGGTCCGTATGGACCCAACAAAACTCAAGGCCATCAAAGAATGGAAACCACCTGTGAACGTGAAGGATGTCTGCTTCTTCATAGGTTTTTGCAATTTCTACTGGAAATTCATCCTGTTACGTCGACTTGGCGCACGTGACAAGTGACATGACCGTGTTCCATTCCCAACCACAGGCGATGTGGTCGAACATGTCTCTTCCTCTATACAGCTGAAACCTAGTCTAGGGTGGAGAGCCCTAGCACTCTAACAGCAGAGGGATCGACAAAACCTAGCCTAGGACACAAAGGGTCCTAGCGCTCTAGTGTCGATGATGATACTCCTGTGGCGAACTGCCCCGACGGTGTCGGCATTCCGCAGACAGGCAGCAAAAAGGGGCGCTGATGATCAGGAAGATCAGAAGCACAACGGTGGAGATGACTTCCAACTCTTAAGCGTGTGAGGCGGCAGAGCGAAGTGAGCGGAACGGGTGATTTACATGGGAATGGAAGCCTTCTATATATAGGGTTTTGGGTAATTTAGGGGAGGCTTCCTGAGACCATAAATAGGCATACTGTAAGCGGCCAAGATGGGATCGGGGAGAATTGGAAATACGAGGCTATATACAAGAGAACATAGCCGAGAAGGAATGGTCCGTTAATAAGAAAGGAAAGATCCGTGCCACTGCCTTGCGCAGCCATGATGGCAGTGGCCATTGCCCTACACAGCCTAGAAGGTGGTGTCGTCCAGTGCCGGGGTGAGGAGATCGCCGTCCCATAGGAGATTGCCGGAGTCAAAGAGAAGGTCGTCCCATAGACCCGGAGTGAGGGGTGGTGTAGGCAGCGAAAAAGGTAATACCCCCTCACTAACCATAACATTACCCTCCTCGTAGTCTTGAAGTTCCACCTCAAGAGCTTCTATCTCCGTCATTGACGAGGTAGTCGGAGAGGTCCCATGCGTCGTCTGGGAGGTCGTTGCGAAGGCAGACCTGCCAGGAATGCCTGAGTCATTGGCAAGTGGTGCAGCGTCGTTGAGGGCAATGATACTGTGGATGTCCGGGGGCAACCACGTTGCAGTAGGCAATGGTATCTGGGATATTCGGTGCATAAATGCCCAGGTTGATGGCATTCGTAGCAAACTTGTTCAGGGGTGGGATTACGAGGGGAGGAGGAAGTGACGGTGGGTACGTCCATGGCATTGGGATGACTATCCACTGGGGGTATGCCGTTTGGGCGGATAAAGGGGTTTTGGGACTGGGATTGAGGGATGGGAACGGGGGGAGCTGGAGGGCTCCTCACTGCAGAGTCTCCCAATGAGGGGGAAATAGGGTCGGCGAGGGAAGCAGGATGGGATGGGAGGCCAGCTGAGAAAACCATGGCACCTTGTCGGCATAGGCGTCTGGTGGGACCCGAAAGGGGTCGTTCGACTGGAGTAAGGATGGGTTGGATTGGTACGGGGGTGGCAGGTCTGTCAACGAGGGTGGTGGTGGAGTCGGCGTCCGAGGTAGGGGTGTCTCTGGTAGTTCCGCTCAGTTGTCTAGTTGGCGTTGTAGGGAGTTGATCAACTCCGTTAAGGCCAAGACTTCGGCGGAGACCTTTCCTAGAAGGTTTGGCGACAGAGGGTTGTCCTCTGGATGGACGGGCGGGGGTGGCTGCATTGCGAGGGGCAAAGAAAAATGTACGCTCTTCTTGCGTGAGCGAGAAGAGGACGGGAGTGAGGTGTCGTTTGAGATGGCGGAAGGGGAGGAGCGAGACGGAGAAGTTGAACCTCTTGTCGTAGAGGTAGTCCAGGATGGTTTGACGAATTTGCAGTAGGATCGTCGTGGGGTGCATCTCTCCGAGGTGATGGGCACCTGTCTCGCTCCAGGGGGGCCGGGTGAGAAGGGTTCGAAGGGAACCATACAGCCTGAATAGCTCAACAAGCTGGGTGAGGCTGGGGTTGCAAAGGAAGAACGGAATGGATCTAAGGGCGGCGAGAGAGTCTCTGTCCTCCAGGAGTCCAGCATAGTAAATACACCGGGCGTAGTCAGGGAGACGTTGGAGGTGTTTGGAGAGGGGAAGGGGTGCATTATCGTGGGACATCTACCAGGAGTAATGATACAGGCAGCTGTTTATAGGGCAGAAGCACTGGTGCTCCCGGGCGTGTTTAGGAATGTCGAGGTCGGGGTAACGTACTTGGAGTCTGGCTTGGGTAAGAGCAGCAGAAACGCGGGAGATGGTGATAAGGAGTGAGGTGAGATCCTGCTTTGGCATTGGAACTCCGTCAGAGTTCATGCCGGCTTTTATACTCCTTTAGTGTTGTCTTGGCGTTTCCTAGATTGGACTCGGGTTCCCAAGTCCGCTCTGCGGCGGTGTATCCTTTCCAGTGTATGAGATACTGCCTTCGACCTTTTGAACCCTGATGATTGATGATGGATTCAATTTCATATTCCTCTTCCGCTCCGATTTGTTCTGGAGGGGGTTGGGTGAAGTTGGGTCCATGTTCTGGCATTTCCCGGTATGGGGAAAGTAGGGATGTGTGGAACACGTTATGGATTCTCCATTGGGCGGGTAGCTTCAGTTGGAAGGCTACGGCTGATACCACCTTCATGATCTCGAAGGGGCCAGTGCGTTTCTGGGAGAGTTTCCTCGAGGGTACTTGGAGTTTCTGGTTTCTGGTTTCAAGCCAGACCTTGTCTCCTATTTTCCAGGGTTTGAAGCGAGAGAGTGTTCTCTCCTTCATTCATTGTTGTGCCAACACGTGGACCGCTTGTGCTTCTTTTCGTGCGTCCTCCATGCTAGAGAGCCTTTGTTCTAAGGCTGGGAGAAAGGTGCGTCCGAGGGGTGGGTAAGACTGTGGTTCGTATCTGAGGATCAGTGAAAACGGGGATTTGCCGGTGACTGAGTGAACGGCGGAATTATGCGCGAATTCCGCCATTGGTAGCAATTCCAGCCATTTGTGGGGTTGTCCTTCACAGAAGATCCGTAGATAGGTTTCCAGTTCTTGGTTGTACCGTTCTGTTTCTCCGTCCGTTTGTGGATGATAGGCCATTGATAATGCCACATCATATTGTAGCAGTCAGGCTAGCTCTCTGGCAAACGCTGAAGCAAACTGTGGTCCTCGATCGGATACGAGTTTGTCGTGCAAACTGTAACATAGGAACACTTTTTCAATGAAAAGACGGGCTATTCCAGCTGCATCTACCGTTTTCGAGCAAGGGGCAAGAATTACCCCCTTACTAAGGCCATGGTCAACCACAACCATTACCGAGTCAAATTCCCCAACCGGGGGAAGGTCGGTGATCAAATCCACCGAAAGATTCTGGAATGGGCGGCGTCCTTCAAAGGCTAATGGCGTGACCGGGGGAACCGTGGGGTGGGTTTGAACTTTATTAGACTAGCATGTTGCACAGCCCTGGATGAATTTCCGGACGAACGTGGAGAGGCTGGGCCACCAATAGTCCTTGGAGAGCAGTGCCACCGTGCCCTCCCTCAAGGGATTCGTGGGTGGAGGCGATGAGGTCTTTCCATGCGGGTCCTGGGATATATAACCGTCCTTTGTAATAAAGGCAATCTTCCAAAAAGTTCCAGTCGTCGGGGGAGGATCTGGCGAAGAGAGGTTCCTCTTTTTCCATGGCGTGAAGTGCGGAGATCACTAGGGGGTCTGATCTCGTGGAATCACTGATCTTCTGCGAGAGGGCTAAATCAATTGCCCTGACCTGGTGATCGAATGCATTGGAAGGAAGGATCTGGACATCTTCGTTATCCTTGGAGGTGTCAATTTCATCCCGATGTGAAAGTGCGTTGGCCAGTGCCATTTTTGTGCCGGGGAGTGCCTGGTATTCCATATCAAAGTCCTGTAAGAACAGGAGCCACCGGGCCTGTCACTGTGACAGCTTTCGAGGTTCTTTGAAGTAGGTGAGGTTTTTGTGGTCCGTTAAGACAACCACGGGATGTGGAGACCCGAGCAAGTATTGTCTCCATTCCTCCAACCCCCGTATGATAGCCAAGAGTTCCCTGTTATATATGTCGTAATTTCTCTCTGCCAGAGAGAAAGTCTGGGAGAGATATCCACATGGGCGTAAGTCCCCATTGGAGTCTGTTTGCATTAGGACTGCTCCCGAAGCAGTCAGTGAGGCGTCGGTCATGAGGGTAAAGGGTTTTGTCATATCAGGGAAGGCTAGCACCGGTTCTCTGGTGAAGGCATGTTGCAACTCCCGGAAGGCTTTCTCCTGGGTTTCGCTCCAGCACCAAGTAGTGGTGCTCTTGGTGAGGTCCAGTAATGGACGCGCGATGTCGGAGAAGGAGGGGATGAATTTCCTATAGAAATTGCAGAAGCCGATGAAGGAGCGAACATCCTTCACGTTAACGGGTGGTTTCCATTCTTTGATAGCCTTGAGTTTGGTTGGGTCCATGCGGACCCCATTCTTCCCTACGATCATACCCAAATACTCTACCTCGTCTGCTGAGAATGTGCATTTCTCTAGCTTGAGGTACATCTCATGTTGTCGGAAGCGTTCTAGGACCTTCCGCGTCCTTTCGTCGTGTTCCTCCTGATCCGTTGAGTGGATCAATAGATCGTCCATGTAGATCACCAGCCATCCTTCTGCGATGTAATCGCCAAAAAGATCGTCCATGAAGGCCTGGAATGTTGCCGGGGAGTTACACATCCCAAAGAACATCACATTTGGCTCAAATAAGCCGAGCGGGGTGAGGAAGGCGGCTTTCCAGCGATCTTCTGGTTTGATCAGAACATTGTTATAGCCCCATCGTACGTCGAATTTAGTGAAGATTGACGATCCCTTTAATTTGTCGACTAGGTCGGAGATTAAGGGGAGAGGGTAGGCGTTCTTGATGGTATGGCTATTCAGGTACCGGTAGTCCTGGCAGGGTCGGAGCTTCCCATCCTTTTTTTGGACAAAAAAGAAGGGGGCGGCTTGGGGAGATTTGGATGGGGAGATCTTCCCTGTCTCCAGATGTGCTTTGATGAACTCCTTGCAGGCTTCTTGTTCCGCAGGGTTCAGAGGGTAAGCTTTAGCTCGTTTTGGGATGAACGAGTCTTTAAGCTCGATGGTGTAGTCGTATGGTCGGGAGGGGGGTAGTTTCGTGTTCGTCTTCTCCGTGAAGACGTCCCTGTAATTCTCAAAGGCTTTCGGGAGTGAAACCTTCATTTTGTGCGCCTGTTGAGCGATGGCCGTTGAGAGGGTGGCTCTCCTGAGCATACAGTCCGGCCCTATTCCTCCGTGCACATCGATGAACCCTGCCTGTTGCATGGGTTCCCAGGACCGAGTCGCCAGATGGATCTCGTCCTCTACATGGGCCGTTTCGTCGTGGCCTAGATACCTCAATAGGTATCTTTGTTCGATGGTACCAGGGGTGTCTCCTGTCATGTACCGATAGTGTGACGGCGCTATAGTTACCCGTCCACTCTTCCAGTCAATTTCCGGGTTGACGGCCTGCAGCCAGGGGAGTCCTAGGATGATATCATCCTTGCCGCAATCCAGGACTAGGAGGTCCCACCGCTTCATTAGTCCACCATAGTCCAAGACAATCGTCGTCTTAAACCGAATCTGTCCAGACTGATTCTGGGTACCATCCATGTTCCATGCTCGGATTGGATGTTCCAATTTGCGGACCGGTAATCGTAACCGTGCCACCAGTTGTCTTGAGATGAAACAACCGGTGGCTCCACTGTCGAGGAGCGCATTTTTTCCAACGAATTTCCCTGATTTCTAGATCTATAGGGGAATATGAATAGACTTGCTCTTAGATCCGGAAATAAATACAGGGGCTATTGTGTAGGAGGAAGGTAATGTTGGTTTACCTCCTCCATTTAAAAATGCGATTCAGTGGAAAGAGATGCGGGAAAGATGGGATCTAGGGAGCACTCATTGATAGCCTCATCCCATTCGTTTGCGGCCTGATCATCTGACTCCGTACCCATGTCCAGTGGGTCTCCATGTTCGTCAAGCCTGGTGTCAATGCTCTGACGCAACGTCCGAAGGACTGTGTCCTTCCCCTTGTTCTTGACAAGACCAGCTATGTACCTGTCCAAGGGTTCTGATGGGCTGCCCCCATCGCGTGTGTGTGGAACTGCCCCAAGCGGTTTCTCAATGGTGGTGGTAGTGACGGTTCGGGTGTAAGCCATCAAGGGTTTCTTCTTGCGGTTGTTAGGCGCATACCCTGGATGGTTTCTGGTAAAGCACCCCATCTTCTGGCAGACAAACACCTGTTTTCTCGCATTAAGCAAGCACGGGTAGGGGGATCTAGGGTGAGTCGGTCGACGTCCATAGCGTTGGGATCTCTGGAACTCCTTCCTCCTCCGTAGTGTGTGGAGGTTCCTCGTTGGATTGCCTTCATTCTCTGGAACCCTGTTTCGATGGCAGATGCTTTGTCATAGATCTGTTCGATGGTGGTGGCGGTGTCCAGAATTCCGCAATTGATGAGTTGTTGAAGGATTCATGGATCCACAGCATGGAGGAACCACTCGGCAATAGTCAACATCTCCGTAGCTCCCGTTCGTACAGCAAGGAGGGCGAAGTGAGATAAGAAGTCGTTGAACGACAACTTTCCTTGAGTCATGTTTGATATCTCGGCTTTGGCCATGTCCTTGGAGTTATGGGGGGAGAAGGTTGTCATGAATGCCTCCTTTATCTTTGTGTAGGTCTTTTCTGCGTTCGGCACAGCTGCATCAGCAAGCTTCATGTGCCAGGCCTCTGTGAAGGCCTTTCCTCGGCTTTTGGACATCCTGTTCAAGAGCGTGTACCGCTTGGCATTCTCGTCATACTGTGTATGGAGCGAGAAGTACGCCTCCATAGCGAAGAGCCATCGCCTGGCGTCTTCTGTGTTTCCACTAAACTCCTCAGGGAGTGCAGCTTTAATCTCGGGCATGTCT
>JBBPSM010000604.1:0-10686 GCA_038093595.1 Butyriboletus regius
CAGAGGATCGGGCGATCCTTTGAGCAGATGCAGGTCGAAAGGGGACCTCCATCCAACGCCCGATTCCTTCCCCGCCAACCTCCACGCCCTCAATATCCCTCCCCCTCGACGTCACATCTCCCCCCCCTGCAGCAACGACGGCCCCAGTTTACGCCGTACGGGACTCAACCCGGTCGCGGAGCACCAATGGAGATAGGTGCGCAGCAGGCTGCCCCCGCTCCCCGACCAGACACGAGGACATGCTTCTTGTGTGGCTTGACAGGCCACATCAAGCCTGATTGTCCAAAGAACCCATACCGCCGTCCTCCCCATCCCCCCCAACAGCGCGCCCAATATGTCTGGGACTACAACCAAGGCACCTATGTGCAACAACCGGCAGAAAACGAGTATGCCAGTTTTTATCAAGGCGCCCAGACAGCACAACACTTCGCGGGACGTCCGCTTCCCCTTCCCCCGGTTACTGCACCGGTACCGCAAGCAGAACAACGAGCCTTCATTTCGGAGGAGGCCGAAGCCTTTTATAAGGACAAATTCGAAACCGAGGCCAAACACCGAGCGGCCGAGGTGTTAAAAGGCAGCAGCAGGTGAACGATGAGGGTGTTCACTTGCAAGGACCTTTAGTTGATTGTACGGACAGCGATTTCCCTATCTCTACTTTTTCGTCTGTACTTTGTAATATTTCTTCTAACTCCGTAAGAGCGTCTCAATTGAGCGTGGCACCGGAGTATAATAAAAGTGTACTTAATTCTCTT
This sequence comes from Butyriboletus regius, assembly GCA_038093595.1. Classification (NCBI taxonomy): domain Eukaryota; kingdom Fungi; phylum Basidiomycota; class Agaricomycetes; order Boletales; family Boletaceae; genus Butyriboletus; species Butyriboletus regius. The sequence goes on from JBBPSM010000604.1 coordinate 753, forward strand.
ATAAAACAACAAAAAATATCGCGTATTTATAAACCCCTCGATTCTAAGGTCACTATGCATTGGGCAACGACACTGTCATTCGGTGGAGAGTTCTCACTTGAGACTGTCGTACATTGCCAGCAGAACGGCCAGTGGGTATGCCACCAGTTCAAATCTCTCTTGGACTCGGGGGCCTCCCACACTTTTATCGATACAGACTATGTTGCTCGCCATGGAATCCCTTTCTTTGCCTTAGACCAACCGATCAAGGTACATAACGCTGATGGATCAAATAGTGCCATAGGCCAAATCCAGCATGCTGTCACCTTGGTTGTGGAAGTCGAAGGACATTACGAAACTTTAGATGCTTATATTTCTAAATTAGGAACCCATCGCATGATCATCGGGTACGACTGGCTTTACCGCCACAACCCTGAGATCGATTGGGAGAAACAAACCATTCATTTTCCACGTTGTACGCAATACTGTAAAATTATGGGACTTGGACCTACGAACTATAGCCTTACCCACATACGTACTATAGAAGAAGGACTCAAGGAGCAGGTACCAAAAGCTTACCACGAATTTCTAGATGTTTTCTCGGAACAAGAATCAACTAGAATGCCAAAAAGTAAGCACTGGGACCACGCCATCGAGCTCAAACCGGACTTCGTGCCAAAAAAGGGTCGAGTTATCCCCTTATCGGACATCGAAATGGAAGAAGTACGCACCTTCATCAACAAGGAACTTAAGAAGGGCTACATCAAACCATCAAAGTCTCCGCAAATGGCACCGGTCTTCTTCATACCAAAAAAGGACGGTAAGAAACGTATGGTAATGGATTACCGATATTTAAACGAGGGCACCATCAAAAACTCTTACCCTCTACCCCTGATCCCACAATTAATTGATCGGCTGAAAGATGCTGACATGTTCACTGCCCTTGACTTACGTTGGGGGTATAACAATGTGCGGATAAAGGAAGGAGACGAGTGGAAGGGTGCCTTCGTCACTCCCATTGGGGCATACGAGCCCACTGTTATGTATTTTGGAATGACCAACTCACCGCCCACATTCCAACAGATGATGAACGACATATTTAACGACATGTATGCGGTGGTAATTATTTATATTGATGATTGTATGATATTCACGTCGAAAAAGTCCAAGGAGGAACACGAAGAGGTAGTAAAAGAGGTCCTTCTCCGCCTACGGGAGAATGACCTTTACGTAAAACCCTCAAAGTGCCACTTCTCCACGGACGAAGTAGACTTTTTAGGAATGGTAGTATCTAAAAAGGGGGTAACTATGCAAAAAGGAAAGGTCGCCGGTGTCATGGATTGGCCCGTGCCGACTCGACTAAAACAGCTGCAAGGTTTCCTCGGACTTTGTAATTATTATAGATGTTTCATTGCAGGTTTCGCCGAGATCGCACACCCCCTGAACGACCTTACCAAGAAAGACGTTCCGTTCACGTGGGGTCCCGATCAACAAAGGGCATTCGAAGCCTTAAAAGAAAAATTTACGTCAGCTTCACTTCTTGCATATTCTAACCGCGATCAAGAAGTGCGAGTGGAGACCGATGCGTCAGACATCGCTACGGGAGCAGTGCTCTCTACTTTATGCAAAGACAGTAATTGGAGGCCTATCGCCTTCATTTCTCACTCCTTTGATAGCACAGAGCACAACTACCCTATTTATGATAAAGAATTACTTGCAGTCATTCGAGCATTAGAAGAATGGCGTCACTATTTAATAGGCTGCAAAGGATTCGAAATCTGGACCGACCACAAGAACCTAGAATATTGGAAGAAGCCACAAACCCTTAGTGGTCGTCAAGCACGCTGGCACGCGCTTCTTCAAGAATTTAATTATCTTTTTGTTTATAAACCGGGTTCATCTAATGGCCGGGCTGACGCTCTTTCCCGTCGACCAGATCATGGCGACGCAGTCCCGGACCATAACACAAATATTACTGTACTTCCACCTTCGCTCTTCATTAATTCTGTCTCACTCTCTTCGGACTTTCTATCGGAGCTTGAAAGTGAATCGATCTCACTAGGGGTCGACGCAATCAATGACTACCTCTTTGATTATAATATGAATATTTTCAAAAATAACAAAAACAAAGTCTTCATACCGGAACCCTTACGTACACGTCTCTTAACTTTATGCCATGACTCCCCCGTCTCGGGTCATGGTGGACATTCCAAAACAATTCATACTCTTACACGATACTTCTCGTGGCCTGGTGTCACTATGGACGTCAAAAAATACGTAGACAGCTGCCAAGTGTGCGCCCTCACGAAGGGTAAACAAAAAGCACCGGCAGGAAAACTTATGCCTCTTCCCGCTGCAAAGCATTCCTGGGAAGATCTCTCGGTAGATTTCATTATGGGTTTACCCGAATCACGTTCTTTCACCGCTATCTGTGTAGTCGTAGACCGATTTTCTAAAGAAGTGGTATTTATTCCCACTACGGACACTTGTTCCTCTTCGGACCTCGCTAGATTATTTAGAGATCACATATGGGCTATTCATGGCCTATCTTCCACACTCGTTTCGGATAGAGGACCCCAGTTCGTCTCTGCTTTCACCCAAGAACTGTGTACGCTGCTCGGAATACACCAAAAGATCTCTACGGCCTACCATCCCCAGACGGACGGCCAAACAGAAAGAATTAATAGAGATCTCGAGCAATATCTTCGGGCGTATGTTGGAAAGAAGCAGAACAACTGGGCGGATTGGTTGAAGATGGCCCAATTCTCCCACAACAATACCGTAACCTCAGCCACCAGTACTATCCCTTTCAACGTTACCAGAAACTACGCTCCACGCATGGGTTTTGAAGGGAAACTGGCAGGCTTTGCAGGAGAAATGGGCCGTTCGCATAAGGAAATAGAGGCAGCGCTGGAACATACCAGAGAGCGAATGATCGCTGCTTCAGAAAATGAAAGATCAGATGCTCCACCCTATTCTATTGGTCAGCAGGTCTGGCTATCCACCGACAAACTTAACCTCCCGTACACGGCAAAGAAGCTCACGCAGAAATGGATTGGACCCTACGTCATCACCCACGTCCTTCCAAATGCCGTTACATTAAAACTCCCTAAAACAGTACGAATCCATCCCATAGTCAACATCTCACACGTAAAACCATATCGGGAAACGTTACCAGGACAGCCCATAGTCCGTCCCGAAGCGATCGAAGTTGACCAGGAGGGAGAGGAGCAATACGAGGTTGAATACGTCACCGCGTCAAGGATGAAGAACCGCAAACTAGAATATCTAGTTCACTGGAGAGGATACGACGAAACAGATCATACATGGGAATCGGCCGACATCATTAACACAGCGCCACTTGCAGTCACCGAATTCCATAAAAAGAACCCGTCCGCTCCTCGAAAGCTCCGCGGTCTCTCCACAGCATCCTTCCAATCTTTATTCTATCCTTATGAAAACTTCACTGAAACTGCCTCAACCACGACTCGCCTGGAATTCGAGTCATAAAAAGGGGGTAGTGTTATAATAATGAATATTTTCAAACTTTTCATCACACTTAAACCTTTACTTTTCAAATCACGTGACCAGTGCACATGACCGTGAGAAACCATCACCTGACCTAGATCTAGACTTAGTCACGTGACATGCCTCACCTTTTTCATCTCCGTCTATATTCACACCTTATCTATTCCCACGTTAATCTCCGTCATTCCACTCTCACGAATGCTTCTTTACTCTACCCTTATGTAGTAATCCCTCTCACGCACAGCCTGGTCCGTGCGCCTACCTGTAACCTATATAAAGTAGACACTTTGATGACTGGATCCCCAGTCTAATCCACTTGTTCACTACCTATAGTCATTGCCTCGACCTCTGGTCGTTGTAGGCTGGTATTGTTCGGACACGACCCCCATACCCTCATCCTTTGAGCCAGGACTCGTGTAGCCTGCAAAGCGTAAGATCTGAGCCATGTGTTGTTGGTGATTCCCACTCGCAACAAAAAAACAAAGAAGAACTTTTCAACCTTCATCATGCATCAGCCCGCAATGTTATTGAACGTGTGTTTGGGGTATTGAAACACCGTTTTCGAGTCCTCCTCCTTCCCCTCGAGTACAACCTTGAAGTTCAAGCCCAAATACCTGCTGGTCTTGCAGCACTCAATAATTTCATTTGGATCCATGATCCGGGTAACAATGATAACTCAGACACTGACAATGATCTGATTGGTGGCAATGGTGGAGATGAGGATGATGAAAATGACTTCGCCTTTGTACCCCCTGCAGGCAACGGTGGAGATACCTCTGTGGCTGCTGAGCGCGGTGTGGCCAGTGCTTGTTGCCAACCCAAATCCTAAGAAAGGACTCGATCTGCACAACCACTAGACTTGCTGGTAGAGAAAAGAGGATTGATGGGGAAACCCAACAAGAACTTGACTAGAGTTCTTGGGGCGTTTGCATTCGGTCTTATATACTACTACATGGTGTTTGTACATATTGACTACTGGTCTGTGCGTCAGGTACAGTAGGGTCTAGGGTATGATATCATAGATAAGAGATGACGTCATAGATCTAGGTTGTTCTAGACTCTGACGGAAATTAAAGATAAGGGCGTTAGAGTGGCCGAGAAGTCTGAAGAAATAGGCCGGTCTAGAGGGATCATGTGATTAGTCATGTGATGTTCACACAGTCACGTGATGCGAAAAAGAATAAATGAAAATGAGTTCGTAACACTACCCCCCTCCTATGGTTCACATTCCAGGCGAGACCAAATAGGGACAGGAGTCATGAAAGTTTCATAAGGTTTAAATAAAGAATCAAAGTTGGCCTGAAGCATACATAGCTTTCGAGGCGAATTGGGTTTTCTTTTATAGAAGTCTGTAATGGCGTCTTTAGCTGAGGATAAATTACTTTCGGGTTCCCAGGTTCGATCTTCGTCACTGTATCCTTTCCAGTGAATGAGAAATTCCAGGCGTCGCCCTTTGAGCCGTGAGTCTACTACGTATTCGACTTCGTACTCTTCATTTCCTTCATCAGTGACCTGGACCGGTCCAGGTTTATAAGTAGGTTGTCCTGGTAGTCGTTCTTTATACGGTTTGGTACGACTAATATTAACGACTGGATGGATTTTCATGGAAGAGGGGAGTTTAAGCTCAACCACATTCGTTCCGACCATCTTAATTACGTCGTATGGACCCAGCCATCGTTCGGTTAATTTAGGAGATTGCCGAGTTTGTTTAAGGTTGAGGTGATCTGTTGATAACCAGACCTTGTCTTTCGGCTCATAAATAGGGGCGTCACTTCTCTTTTTATCGGCAGACGCTTTCATCTTGTTTTTGGTTTTTTCTAGATTTTCTTTGACCTGCTCTAACGTCTGAGCGAAGTTGTGGGAGAAGTCTGAGGCTGCCGGAGCCTTTATGTCAAGTGGTTCTATTCCCATTCGTGGAGCATATGAACAAGTGACTTCGAATGGGGACTTTCCGGTAGCCGAGTGAACCTTGTTGTTATAAGAAAATTGCGCCAGCGCAAGCCAATTGGCCCATTCATTCTGCTTTTCGGGGGTAAAGAGACGGAGATACTGCTGGAGATCTCAGTTAACTCTTTCGGTTTGTCCATCGGTTTGGGGGTGGAATGCCGTGGACATTTTGAGTTCGATCTGTAGCATCTTGGCCAGATCTTTCATTACTTGAGCAGAAAATTGGGGTCCGCAATCGGATATGATAGAGCAGGGAAGTCCGTGCGTTTTCCATACGTGGTCACGGTATAGCTTTGCCATGCCAAGTGACGTAATAGTTTTAGTTGTGGGAATAAATACGACTTCTTTTGAAAAGTGGTCTACCACTACGAGAACAGTGTCGTATCCGTTGGACATCGGTAGATCCGTTGTAAAGTCCATGGAGATGTCCTGCCAGGGACCTTCCAGAATAGGATTAGGTAGTAATTTGCCGGCTGGGGTGGCATTTGAGGGTTTCATCCAAGTACATCTTTCGCATCGGGAACAATAATCTTTAATGTCCGTTCGGATTCCTTGCCATATATAGTAGCGTGAGACTAACTCGTAAGTTTTCTCTGCGCCACCGTGTCCGGCTAAGGTGGAGTCGTGGTATAAAGTTATAATGTCCTAACGGAGTCCTTTTTCCTCAGGCATGTAAATTTTCTTTTCTAGAAGGACCAGTCCTTTGTTTGATAGGATGGAACCCTTTGGTTTGCCTTCTTTTAATTTAGTTTGGGCATTCCAGACTGCCTCCATTATTTTCTCTTCTTCTCCTTTTATGTTAATTACTTCGTTCGTCCTGCGAACACGTGATTCGGGTATTACCGTTATGCCTTTATTGTCGTTCTCGATTCCGATCGTGTGGTCTTCACGTCGGGAGAGGGCGTCGGCTTTCCCCATTTGGGTGCCAGGCTTTTTTACTAATAGATAGTTGAACCGTTTGAGGTACTGAGCCCATCTGGCTTGTCTCTGGTTCAAGTCTTGAGATTTCATAAAGTATTGAAGGTTGGCGTGGTCCAACCATATTTCGAATTGGTCTTTCGTTCCTTCTAAATAATGCCTCCATTGCTCCAGAGCAAGGATTATGGCCAACATTTCTTTGTCGGTGATCGTGTAGTTTCTCTGTTCGGGGGACATACTGTGGGAAGAGAAAGCTACAGGATGCCATTTTCCTTCTTTTTCTATAGATAGTACAGCACCTGTTGCGAAGTCTGATGCATCGCACTCGAGCCTAAACATTTTGTCATTGTCCGGATAGGCGAGTATAGGTGCCATAGTGAATGCTTTCTTCAACATATCGAATGCTGATTGTTCTTTTTCAGTCCATGTCCATTTCATATCCTTTTTTGTTAGGTCATTCAACGGCCTAGATTTGATTGAGAAGCCCTTTATAAAACGACGGTAAAAGTTTGCGAGGCCGAGGAAGCTTCTAACTCCTTTTACGTTTTTAGGCGTTGGCCAGGCTTGGATAGCGTTCGTCTTTTCTTTCTCCATTTCGACTCCGTCGGCCGATACGACCATTCCCAGGAAGTCTACTTTAGGTACTTTGAAGAAGCACTTTTCGGGCTTAAGGTACAGGTCATTTTCCTTTAGCCTTCGTAACACTTCAAGGACGATTTCATCGTGTTTCTTCTCGTTATTGTCTGTGAAAATTAGGATATCATCGATGTAAACGATTACAACTGCTTGCAGATCGTGGAAGATATCGTTCATCATCGTTTGAAATGTAGCCGGGGAGTTACAGAGTCCGAAGTACATCACGAGGGGTTCAAAAGCTCCCCTGTGACAGACAAAGGCTGCTTTCCATTCGTCTCCTTCTTTGATCCTCACGTTGTTGTAGCCCCAGCGTAAGTCCATTTTCGTAAATAAAGTAGCCCCTTTGAGCTTGTCAACAAGCTGCGCTATAAGCAGCAGGGGGTAATTGTTCTTTATTATGCCCTCGTTTAAATAACGGTAATCTTGTACCATGCATTTCTTATTGTCCTTTTTAGGTATGAAGAATACCGGTGATGTTTGCGGAGATTTTGAGGATCTAATATACCCTTTTGCTAGCTGATCATCGATGAAAGCGGAGACTTCGTCTTGCTCCGTGGGGGAAAGGGGAATTAGTCGACCCTTTTTAGGTTGAAACCCTTCTTTCATTTCGATCGCATGATTCCATGTTTTTCGGAGTGGCATGCATTCCGAACTTGTCTTCGTGAACGTGTCTAGGTATTTATGGTAGCACTTGGGTACCATCTCCTCAATTGTGGGTTCCTTCTTCTCCGTAGGCTTATCCAGAGCCTTGAGTTGTTGGTATATGTAGGGCATGTCGTTGAGTTCCTTTTCCTCTAGGGATCTAAGGAACACAGATTCGTATGACAATAATTTACAAGATCTTGGACACCTGGTTAAACTGATGTCGCCTGTCTGCCAGTCTATATTTGGGTTGTGTTTCATCAATCAGGTATACCCTAATATTAACGGATTTTTGCCAAGATCCGTAACTTCTGCTGTCATTATTTCTCGGTGTCCTTTATAGTCTACGAGTATCTTGGCATTGTGGGTAATGCTTCCTGCTGAGTTCTTTGTTCTGTCAACGTTGTAGACTGGAATAGGACGTGCGAGTTCTTTGATTGGGATCTTGTGGGCGGCAATCCACTTTCGGTCAACGAAGATCCCATTTGCTCCGCTGTCTAGGAGTGCTTTCATTGTCGTGTGTTTCTTTTTATCTGTAGATGGTGCGATGTCGATCTCTAGACAGATCTCGAGTTTTTGGTTTATGGACCGCATAAGGATCCATTCCAGGGTTTCTGACATCATTTTTTTGTTTTTATTAAAAACCGAATTAAGCCTGCATTTCCGTGCAGCAAGCTCACTTTCGTGAGTCCCGGTTTCGGTAGAAGAGGTTGTAGATACATCGGATTTCGTATCGAAGAAGTCCTGTTCTTCTTGTCCGTATTCTACTTCTAAATAAGCATATCTATTTTTATTTTGGCTGAGCACTGCATCAGGCTGTTTTTCTGCTGACTTAGGCAACCGAGCACCTGGTTCACTCAATTGCCTTTGTCTTTTTCCATCTCCTTCATATCGTAAAAGAAGGCCTTCATGGCCTCGAAGTCCATCCCTTCTAGGGACTGGATTCTCGAATCCTCCTTAGGGCTTGCGCCCGAATCCAATTTGTCTGAATTCCAAGACGTAGCAGCTCGGACACTGCGATATTTTGAGCACCTTCTGCTATGCCCTCCCCCAAGGAACTTGCACTCGGTGCATTCCTTTTTGGGTGTTGGGCACGCTTTAGCCAGGTGTGGGCCTTGGCAGTTGAAGCACTTGCCTTTCTGGACTGCATCAATGTCCATTGGCTCGCCTCATCCACCATAAGTTTTTGCACCTGACGAAGAGGTGGCTTGTCCTTGGTTTCGCACGTTTTGCCAGATGTGCCCCTGGTTGCTCCTCATGGCATAGGCCTCAAGGTTGTTACCATAAGTTTTAATGGTCTTTAGGTAACTATGGACCGTTGTACTTCTTTCGCCGTTTGAGTATATGAGGCAGATGATTTCATCTCGGGTGTTCTTCTCCAGGAAGTAAATCCCCATGACGTCGCCAGCGTCAGCCTTTTCATATAGAGCTATCCACTTGGTGAGGTAGTCCTCCATCCTCTCACATGGTCCTTGTTTGAGCTCTGCCAATTTTGCCAGAGCAATGTCTACCTCGAGTCCAGGTAGGAAGCAGTCCTTGACTCCTTTTGCCAAGTCCTCAGCATCTGGCCACAAGTGGCGGTTTACTCCTAGATATTTTTGAAGTTGGTTTCGGGCCCAACTTCCTGCTCCGTTTTTGTCCCTTCCTTCTTTTGTCCCAATCCTGGACCAGACTGCGACACATTTATCTTTGTTGGAGGTGAACGTTTCCTTGTTCATCTCGAGGTATACCCCCAACTTGACCCACCATTCGTTAAACTTGTCGTAAGATCTGTCGAACATGCCTGGGTCAGGGCATACTTCGACCTTTTTCGAGACCTTCACCTTAGTGTGGGGACCTGCCGCCGTGGTCTCTGCGTCCCTTGCCCTTGATTGGGCGCTCCTGACGTCTTGCTGGAGCTGCATGATTGTGGCCTGAAGGCCGGCGATGAGAGCGGTGAGCTCTTCGTTGGATGCCATTGTTGGTGGCCTTGGTGATGGTGGTGGAGAGAGGGTTAGGTCTTCAGAGGAGGTTTCGGGGTCTGAGGGATCGGTGAGTCCTCTGAGGCCCCAGTTGTTGGACAGCGTGGTTTAGTTGTTGTTCGAGTTCCTGGTCTTGAGGAACAGCGAATGCGCGGAGAGGGGATGCTGGGTTGCGTATGTAAGGTAGGGGACCTGATTCTGGAAGGTCTTCGAATATTTCGTCGTTAAGGAGATAGGAGACGTCGAGCTCCTCTTGTTTTACTTCTGGGTAGACTAGCTCGGGGATGTTGTTGGGGTCCACCGAGGGAGTTCTGAAGAAGAGT
>JBBPSM010000607.1:0-10657 GCA_038093595.1 Butyriboletus regius
CTGAAACCATAAATAGGTATACTGTAAGCGGCCAAGATGGGATCGGGGATAATTGGAAATACGAGGCTATGCGCAAGAGAGCATAGCCGAGAAGGAATGATCCGTAAGTAATATGAAATAAGAGGAAAGATCCGTGCCACTGCCTTGCGCAGCCATGATGGCAGTGGCCATTGTCCTACACAGCCTAGAAGGCTGTGTCATCCAGTGCTGGGGTGAGGAGATTGCCGTTCCAAAGGAGATCGCCGGAGTCGAAGAGGAGGTCGTCCCATAGACCCGGAGTGAGGGGTGGTGTTGGTAGCGAAAAAGGTAGTACCTCCTCACTAACCGTAACAGGTGGCATTCGATGGTTCCATCGGAGTGCATCTTTCACATCGGGAACAATAATCTTTAATGTCCATTCACATACCTTGCCATATATAGTAGTGTGAGACTAACTTGTGAGTTTTCTCTGCGCCACCATGTCCAGCTAAGGTGGAATCGTGATATAATGTTATAATGTCCTGACAGAGTTCTTTTCCTCAGGTACATAGATTTTCTTTTTCAGAAGGACCAGTCCTTCGTCTGATAAGGTAGAACCCTTTGGTTCGCCTTCTTTTAATTTAGATTGGGTGTTCCAGACTGCCTCCATTATCTTTTCTTCTTCCCCTTTTATATTAATTACTTCGTTCGTCCTGCAAACATGTGATTCTGGTATTACCGTAACACCCTTGTTAGCGTTTTCGATTCTGAGCGTGTGATCTTCACGTTGGGAGAGGGCGTTGGCTTTTTCCATTTGGGCGCCAGGCTTCTTTACTAATAGATAATTGAACCACATGAGGTACTGAGCCCATCTGGCTTGTCTCCGGTTCAGGTCTTGTGACTTCATAAAATATTGAAGGTTTGCATGGTCTGACCATATTTCGAATTGGTCTTTCGTTCCTTCTAAATAATGTCTCCATTGCTCTAGAGCAAGGATTATGGCCAGCATTTCTTTATCAGCAATTGTGTAGTTTCTTTGCTCCGGTGACATACTGTGTGAGGAGAAAGCTACGGGATGCCATTTTCCTTCTTTTTCTATAGATAGGACAGCGCCTGTCGTGAAGTCTGATGCGTTGCACTCGAGTCTAAATGTTTTATCATTGTCCAGATAGGTGAGTATTGGTGCCATGGTGAATGCCTTTTTCAGCATGTCAAATGCTGATTGTTCTTTTTCGGTCCATGTCCATTTCATGTCCTTCTTTGTTAGGTCATTCAACGGCCTGGATTTAATAGAAAAGTCTTTTATGAAGTGACGGTCAAAGTTCGCAAGGCCAAGGAAGCTTCTAACTCCTTTTACGTTTTTAGGCATTGGCCAAGCTTGGATGGCATCTGTCTTTTCTTTCTCCATTTCGACTCCATCGGCCGATACGACCATTCCCAAGAAGTCTACTTTGGGTACTTTGAAGAAGCATTTTTCGGGCTTAAGGTATAGGTCGTTTTCCTTTAGCCTTCATAACCCTTCGAGGACGATTTCGTCGTGCTTCTTCTCATTATTGTCCATAAAAATAAGGATATCATCGATGTAAACGATCACAACTGCTTGCAGATTGTCGAAGATGTCGTTCATCATTGTTTGGAACATGGCCGGGGAGTTGCAAAATCCGAAGTACATCACGAGAGGTTTGAAGGCTCCCCTATGACAGACGAAGGCTGCTTTCCATTCATCTCCTTCTTTTATTCTGACATTATTGTAACCCCAGCGTAGGTCCATCTTCATAAATAATGTAGCCCCTTTTAGCTTGTCAACAAGCTGAGCAATGAGTGGAAGGGGGTAATTGTTCTTTATTGTGCCCTCGTTTAAATAACGGTAGTCTTGTACCATTTGTTTCTTATTGTCCTTTTTAGGTATGAAGAATACCAGTGATGTTTGTGGAGATTTAGAGGGTATAATATACCCCTTTGCAAGTTGGTCATCAATGAAGGCGGAGACTTCGTTTTGCTCCATAGGGGAAAGGGGGATTAGTCGACCCTTTTTAGGTTGAAACCCTTCCTTCATTTCGATCACATGATCCCACAGTTTTCGGAGTGGCATATGTTCCGAACTTTTCTTCGCGAACGTGTCGAGGTATTTGTGGTAGCATTTGGGTACCATCTCTTCTACCATAGGTTCCTTTTTCTCCATTGGCTTATCCAGAGCCTTGAGTTGTTGGTATATGTAGGGCATGTTGTTAAGTTCCTTTTCCTCCAGGGATCTAAGGAACACTGATTCGTAGGATAATAATTTACAGGATTGTGGACACCTGGTTAAACTGACATCGCCTGTCTGCCAGTTTATACTTGGGTTGTATTTCATCAACCAGGTGTATCCTAAAATAATTGGATTTTTACCAAGATCCATAACTTTTGCTGTCATTATTTCTTGGTGTCCTTTGTAGTCTACAAGTATTTTGGCATTATGGGTAATGCTTCCTGCTGAGTTCTTTGTTCCATCAACGTTGTAGACCGGAATTGGACGAGCGAGTTCATTGATGGGGATCTTGTGGGCGGCAATCCACTTTCAATTGATGAAGATTCCGTTTGCTCCACTGTCTAGGAGTGCCTTGGTTGTCATGTGTTTCTTTTTATCCATGGATGGCGCGATGTCGATCTCTAGACAGATCTCGAGCTTTTGGTTTACGGACCATATAAGGATCCGTTCCAGGGTTTCTGACATAATTTTTTTGTTTTTATTTAAAACCGAATTAAGCCTGCATTCCTGTGCAGCAAGCTCACTTTCGTGAGTTCCAGTTTCAATAGAGGAAGTTGTAGATATGTCTGATTTTGTATCGAAGAGGTCCTGCTCTTCTTGTCTGTATTCTACTTCTAAATGAATAAACCTATTGTGGCCGAGCACTGCATCAGGCCGTTTGTCCGCTGGCTTCAGCAACCGAGCACCCGGTTCACTCAATTGCCTTTGCCTTTTCTGAATCCTTCATATCATAAAAGAAGGCCTTCATGGCCTCAAAGTCCATCCCTTCTAGGGATCGAATTCTCGAATCCTCCTTAGGGCTTGTGCCCGAATCCAATTTGTCCGAATTCCCAGTTGAAGCAGCTCGGACACTGCAATACTTTGAGCACCTTCGGCTATGCCCTCCCCCAAGGAATTGCACTCGGCACATTCCTTCTTGGGTCTTGGGCACGCTTTAGCCAGGTGCGGGCCTTGGCAGTTGAAGCACTTGCCTTTCTGGACTGCATCAATGTCCATAGGTTTGCCTCGTCCACCATATGTCTTTGTGCCCAATGAAGAGGCAGCTTGTCCTTGGTTTCACATGTTTTGCCAGACACGCCCCTGGTTGCTTCTCATAGCGAAGGCTTCGATGTTGTTTCCGTACGTTTTGATTACTTTAACGTACGCCTCCACTATGGTTTCTCTTTCGCCATTTTGGAAGATCAGGTGAATGATCTCTTCACGGGTATTCTTCTCCAGGAAGTAGATACCCATGGGGTCTCTGGTGTCTACCCTTTCATATAGGGAGATCCATTTTGTGAGATAATCTTCGGTCCTCTCACGTGGACCTTGTTTGAGCTTAGCGAGTTTCGCGAGCGCTTGATCTATTTCTAGACTGGGGAGGAAGCGGGCCTTGACTCCTTTTGCCAAGTCCATTGTGTTGGGCCAGAGATGTTTGTTGACCCCTAAGTATTTTTGCAACTGGTTTCAGGTCCAGCTGCCTGCTCCATTCTTGTCTCGACCTTCCTTGGTGCTGATGCGAGTCCATATGGCGATGCATTTGTCCTTGTTGGAGGTAAAGGTCTCCTCGTTCATCTTAAGGTACACTCCAATCTTGACCCACCATTTGTTAAAATTTTCATAAGAGCCGTTGTACATGCCTGGGTCAGGGCAGACTTTGACTTTCTTTGATATTTTGACCTCAGCGCGAGGTTGCGCTGTGGCCACTTCTGCGTCCCTTGCCCTTGACTGGGTGCTCCTGATGTCTTGTTGGAGCTGCATTATCGTGGCCTGTAGGCCGGTGATGAGGTTTGCCAATTCTTCGTTTGTTGCCATGGTGGGCGGCTTTGGTGATGGTGGTAAGAGACATCAAGCTCTTCTTCTTTTACTTCGGGGTAGACTTGCTCAGGGATGTTGTTAGGGTCCACCTAGGGAGTTCTGAAGAAGAGTAGAGCTTCATCCTCATACTCAAACTTCACATATGTGTTAAAAAAATGGCCCACTCAAAGATCACAGATCTGAGTGTCGCTAAAACCGTTTGGTACTACTCGGGCCAATAGCCTTCCCGACGTAGTTGTATGTACTTCGTATGTAAAAATGTGTAATGTGCCTCACATGGACACAGGAACATATTCCCAAAAGAAGAAGAAGGAGGTTGGGGCAGTTTTTAAATGCATTCGACCCGCTCGAGGGTACCCCTGGTGTGCCCTAGATAGCTAACACCCTTCAGATGCTCTAGTGTGCCGGTGTACATAAAAGCTGAGAAGTGCCAAGTGGTGGTATGGAATGTAGAGTAATCCCCTTAAGCCTGGGGTCCGGCTATATCCCTTTAACGCTAGGGGCCACGTGTAACGGTGTGCAGAGAGAAAAGGATGATGGGGAAACCCAACAAGAACTTGACTAGAGTTCTTGGGGCGTTGGCATTCGTTCTTATATACTATTACATGGTGTTTGTACATATTGACTACTGGTCTGTGCATCAGGTACAGTAGGGTCTAGGGTATGATATCATAGATAAGAAATGATGTCATAGGTCTAGGTCGTTCTAGACTCTGATGGAAATTAAAAATAAGGGCGTTAGAGTGGCCGAGAAGTCTGAAGAAATAGGCCGGTCTAGAGGGATCACGTGATGAGTCATGTGATGTTCACATGGTCACGTAATGTGAAAAGAATAAATGAAAATGAGTTCGTAACAAGGACAGCCTATGGACATCGATGCCGTCCAAAAAAGGCAAGTGTTTCAATTGCCAAGGCCTCCACTTGGCTAAGGTTTGCCCGAGACCCAAAAGAGAGTGCACTGAGTGTAAATTCCTTGGGGGAGGGCATAGCAGACAGTGCTCGAAGTATCACGCTGCAAAGGCTGCTACATCTGGGGATATGGAACAATCGGCGTCAGGTGGAAGCCCTAAGAAGGACCTGAGAATCCAATCCTTAGATGACATGGACTTTGAGGCTATGAAAGCCTTCTTTTTTGATATGAAAGACTCGGAAAAAGGCAATGGCAATTGAGTGAACTGGGTGCTCGATTGCTGAAGCCAGCAGATAAATGGCCTGATGCAGTGCTTGGCCTAATCGATACACTTATTTAGACATAGAATACAGACAAGAAGAACAGGACTTCTTCGATACGCATTCAGACAATGTATCTACAATATTTTCTACTGAAACTGGGACTCACAAAAGTGAGCTTGCTGCATGGGAATGCAGGCTTAATTTGGTTTTCAATAAAAACAAAAAAAATTATGTCAGAAACCCTGGAACAGATCCTCATACGGTCCATAAAACAAAGGCTCAAAATCTGTCTAGAGATCAATGTCGCACCATCTATGGATAAAAAGAGACACATGACAACCAAGGCACTCTTTGACAGTGGAGCAAACGGGATTTTCATTGATCGAAAGTGGATCACTGCCCACAAAACCCCCATGAAAGAACTTGCTCATCCTATTCCTGTTTACAATGTTGACGGAACTAAGAACTTGGCAGGAAGCATTACTCACAATGCTGAGATACTTGTAGACTATAAAGGACACCGTGAGATTATGACGGCCGAAGTTACAGATCTTGGCAAAAATCCAATTATTTTAGGATACACCTGACTAATGAAGCATAATCCGAACATTAACTGGCAAACAGGCGAAGTCAGTTTAACCAGGTGTCCACGGTCCTGTAAATTATTATCCCATGAATCTGTGTTCCTCAGATCCCTAGAGGAAAAGGAACTCAATGATATGCCTTACGTATACCAACGTCTCAAGGCTTTGGATAAGCCTACGGAGCAAAAGGAATCCATGGTAGAGGAGATGGTATCCAAGTGCTATCACAAATTCCTCGATACATTCACAAAGAAAAGCTCAGAACATATGCCACTCTGAAAACCATGGGATCATGCGATCAAAATGAAGGAAACATTCCAACCAAAGAAGGGTCGAATAATTCCCCTTTCTCCTATGGAGCAGGATGAAGTCTCTGCCTTCATTGACGACCAACTCACAAAAGGGTATATTAGACCCTCTAAATCTCCACAAATGTCACCAGTATTCTTCATACCTAAAAAGGACAATAAGAAACAAATGGTACAAGACTATCATTATTTAAACGAGGGCATAATAAAGAACAATTACCCCCTATCACTTATCACTCAACTTGTTGACAAATTAAAAGGGGCTACATTATTTACGAAAATGGACCTACGCTGGGATTTCAACAATATTAGAATAAAAGAAGGAGATGAATGGAAAGCCGCCTTCATCTGCCACAGAGGAGCTTTCGAACCACTCGTGATGTACTTCGGACTTTGTAACTCCCCGGCCACGTTCCAAACGATGATGAACAACATCTTCCATGATCTGCAAGCAGTCGTAATCATTTACATCAACAATATTCTTATTTTCATGGACAATGACAAAAAGAAGCACGACGAAATCATCCTTGAAGTGTTACAAAGGCTAAAGGAAAATGACCTGTACCTTAAGCCCAAAAAATGCTTCTTCAAAGTACCTAGAGTAGACTTCCTAGGAATGGTTGTATTGGCCAATAGAGTCAAAATGGAGAAAGAAAAGACGGATGCCATCCAAGCTTGGCCCGCACCCAAAAATGTAAAAGGTGTTAGAAGCTTCCTGGGCCTTATGAACTTTTATTGTCATTTCATAAAGGACTTCTCCATTAAATCCAGGCCATTGAACAACCTAACAAAAAAGGACATTAAATGGACATGGACAGAAAAAGAACAATCAGCATTTGATATGCTGAAAAAGGCATTTACCACAGCACCAATACTTGCCTATCTGGACAACGATAAAATGTTTAGGCTCGAGTGTGACGCATCAGACTTCACAACAGGTGCCATGCTATCTATAGAAAAAGATGGAAAATGGCATCTCATAGCCTTTTCCTCCCATAGTATGTCACCGGAGCAAAGAAACAACACAATTGCCAACAAAGAAATGCTCACCATTATCCTCGCTCTAGAGCAATGGAGGCACTATTTAGAAGGAATGAAAGATCAATTCAAAATATGGTCAGACTATGCAAATGTTCAATACTTTATGAAGTTACAAGACTTAAACCAATGACAGGCCAGATGGGCCCAATACCTCACGTGATTAAACTATATATTAGTAAAGAAGCCTGGTGCCCAAATGGGGAAAGCTGACGCCCTATCCTGACGAGAAGACCACATGCTCGGAATAGAAAATGATAACAAAGGTGTTACAGTGATACCCGAATCACGTGTTCGCAGGATGAATGAAGTAATTAATGTAAAAGGAGAAGAAGAAAAGGTAATGGAAGCCGTCTGGAATGCACAATCTAAGTTAAAAGAAGGCGAACCAAAGGGTTCCACATTATCAGATGAAGGACTGGTCCTTCTAGAAAAGAAAATCTATGTGCCTGAGGAAAAGAAACTCCATTAGGATATCATAACCTTATACCACGATTCCACCTTAGCCGGACATGGTGGCGCAGAGAAAACTCATGAGTCACTCTCATGCTACTATATATAGCAAGGTATGTGAACAGACATTAAAGACTATTACTCCTGATGCGAAAGATGCACTCGGATGAAGCCTTCAAATGCCACTCCAGCTGGCAATTTACTTCCTAACTCTATTCTGGAAGGACCTTGGCAGGACATCTCTGTGGATTTTACAATGGATCTCCCTACATCTAACGGATATGACACCATCCTCATGGTGGTAGACCAATTTTCCAAAGAAGTCGTATTTATTCCCATGACTAAAACTATTACATCCCTTGGCACGGCACAGCTATACTGTGACCATGTTTGGAAAACCCACGGACTTCTACGCTCTATTATATCTGATTGCGGACCCTAATTTTCTGCACAAGTTATGAAAGATCTGGCCAAGATGCTATAGATCAATCTAAAAATGTCCATGGCATTCCATCCCCAAACCGATGGACAAACCGAAAGAGTTAACCAAGATCTCCAGCAGTATCTCCACCTCTTTACAGCCAAAAAACAGAATGAATGGGCTGATTGGCTCGTGCTGGCACAATTTTCATATAACAACAAGGTTCACTCTGCTACCGGCAAGTCACCATTCGAAGTCGCTCACTCTTATGCTCCATGAATGGGTATAGAACCACTTGATATTAAGGCTCCAACAGCCTCGGACTTCTCCCACAACTTTGCTCAGACATTAGAGCAAGTCAAAGAAAATCTAGAAAAAGCCAAAAACAGGATGAAAGCGTTGGCTGATAAGAAAAGAAGTGATGCTCCTATTTATAAGTCAAAGGACAAGGTTTGGTTATCAATGGAACACCTTAACCTGAAACAAACTTGGCAATCTCCTAAATTAACCGAATGGTGGCTGGGCCCCTATGATGTAATTAAGATGGTTGGAACAAACGCAGTTGAGCTTAAGCTCCCCTCTTCCATGAAAATCCATCCCGTCATTAATATTAGTCATACCAAACCTTACAAGGAACAACTCAACGGACAACCTACTTATAAACCTGGACTGGTCCAGGTTTCTGATAAAGGAAATGAAGAGTACAAAGTCAAATATATAGTAGACTCATGGCTCAAAGGGCGACACCTGGAATTTCTCGTACACTGGAAAGGATACAGTGACAAAGATCGAACCTGGGAACCCGAATCTAATTTATCCTTGGCCAAAGTGGCAATCTCGGACTTTTATCAAAGAAAACCCAATGTGCCTTGAAAGCTATGTATGCTTCAGGCCAATTTTGACTCTTTACTTAAACCGTATGAAACTTTCACAACTCCTGTGCCTATCTGGTCTTGCCTGGAATGTGAACCATAGGAGGGGGGTGGTGTTACAAACTCATTTTCATTTTATTCTTTTTTGCATCACGTGACCGTGTGAACATCACATGACTCATCATGTGATCCCTCTAGAACAGTCCATTTCTCCAAACTTCTCGACCGCTCTAACTCCCTTATCTTCAATTTCCGTCAGAGTCTAGAACGACCTAGACCTATGACATCATTCCTTATCTATGATATCATATCCTAGACCCTACTGTACCTGACGCACAGACCAGTAGTCAATATGTACAAACATCATGTAGTAGTATATAAGACCAAATGCCAATGCCCCAAAAACTCTAGTCAAGGTGTTGTTGGGTTTCCCCATCATCCTCTTCTCTCTATAAGCAAGCCTAGTCGTTGTGCAGATCGAGTCCTTTCTTAGGATTTGGGTTGGCAACAATTGTGGCAGTGGGAAAGCGTCTACTGATGGGGTCGGAGAGTGTGAGCGGAGAGCACCTGGAAAACCTGGTGATCTGGATAGTGGGGGAGATAGATGGGCGGCTGGGTTGGAAAAGTGAGATGACCCTGGGATTCTTCTTGATGAAGACATTTCGGAGTGTGGAGTAGAAGCACATGTTGGGGTGACTTCTTCTTCTGAGTCAGACCCTAAAAGAGCTGAGAGATTGATGTGGTGGATGGTTTCGACCCGGGGTGACTACCTCTGTAGTCATCATCTGAACCTTCAGTTGATGATGGATTGCGAAGACGCGATGGTACTTCACAGTTTAAAACCTTGATCTTTTGTTATGCCGACTAGGCGTGCATAATAAGTGACATGACCATGTTCCATTTCCTACCACAGGCGATGTGGTCAAACAGGTCTCTTCCTCTATATGGGTAGAACCTAACCTAGGCACAAAGGGTCCCAGCATTCTAGTGTCGATGACAGTGCTCTTGTGGCAAACTGCCCCGACAGTGTTGGCATTCTGCAGACAAGCAGCAAAAGGGGGCACTGATGATCAGGAAGATCAGAAGTGTGATGGCAGAGATGACTTCCAACTCTAAGCATGTAAAGTGGTAGAGCGAAGCGAGCAGAACTAATTGACCAGACACGGTATATTGTGTAGATCAAGGTTAGAGTTACATGGGCAGTAAGAAGCCTCTATATATAGGTTTGTAAGTAGGTTAGGGGAGGCTTCTGTAAACCATAAATAGTCATACTATCAGAGGGAAAGATGGGATCAGAGAATCGGGAGATATGAGGCTGTGCGCAAGAGAACACAGCCTAGGAGAAATTGTCTGAAGAGATATGAAATAATGAAATGGGAGTCCGTGTGTTATAATAATGAATATTTTCAAACTTTTAATCGCATTACACCTTCACTTTCCAAACCATGTGACCAGTGCACGTGACTGTGAGAAACCATCACCTGACCTAGGTCTAGACTTAGTCACGTGACATGCCTCACCCTTTTAATCTCAGTTACATTCACACCTTATCTATTCCCACAATCATTTCCGTTATCAACACTCTCATGAACACTTAGTGATGTTATGGGCCTGGCTTGGCCTGAAAGCCCTGGCTTGACTGGGCCTGGGCCTGGTCAAACCTCAGGCCCAGGCCCCAGCCCTCATATAGAACTGGGCCTGGCCTGGCTTGGGCCTAGGCCAGGGCTTTTCATATGTAAAGTCAAAATGATAACTTTGATCATTTATACCACAATAGCAATCATATCTCTACATCTGAATCATCT
>JBBPSM010000608.1:0-10651 GCA_038093595.1 Butyriboletus regius
TCCAGTTAATGTTTGGGTTATGTTTCATCAACCAGGTGTATCCTAGGATAATCGGATTTTTTCCAAGATCCATAACTTCCTCCATTGCTATTTCTTGGTGTCCTTTGTAGTCTATAAGTATCTCAGCATTGTGGGTGATACTTCCTGCCTGTTACGTTGACTCGGTGTATGTAACAAGTGACACGACCGTGTTCCATTCCCAATCACAGGCGATGTGGTTGAACACGTCTCTGTCCTCTATACAGCTGAAACCTAGTCTAGGGTCGAGAGCCCTAGCACTCTAACAGCAGAGGGATCGACAGAACCTAGCCTAGGACACAAGGGGTCCTAGCGCTCTAGTGTCAATGACGATGCTCCTGTGGCGAACTGCCCCGACGGTGTCGGCGTTCTGCAGACAGGCAGCAAAAAGGGGCGTTGATGATCAAGAAGATCAGAAGCGCGACGGTGGAGATGACTTCCAACTCTAAGCGTGTAAAGTGGTAGAGCGAAGCGAGCAGAACGAGTGATTACACGGTATATTGTGTAGATCAAGGTTAGAGTTTACATGGGGATGGAAGTCCTCTATATATAGGATTTTAGGTAATTTAGGGGAGGCTTCTTGAGACCATAAATAGGTATACTGTAATCGGCCAAGATGAGATCAGGAAGAGTTGGAAATATGAGGCTATGCGCAAGAGAGCATAGCCGAGAAGGAATGGTCCGTAGGAAATACAAATTGAAAAGGAGAAATCCGCACCACTGCCTTGCACAGCCCTGATGGCAGTGGTCATAGCCTCACACTGCCTAGAAGGCAGTGTCATCCAGTGCTGGAGTGGAGAGATTGCCGTTCCCAAGGAGATCGCCAATGTTGAAGAAGAGGTCATCCCAGAGACCCGGGGAGAGAGGTGGAGTGGGTAAGGAAAAAGGTAGTACCCCCTCGTTATCCGTAACACTGCCGAGTTCTTGGTTTCGTTGACATTATAAACAGGGATGGGACATGAGAGTTCTTTTATGGAGATCTTGTGGGAGGAGATCCACTTTCAATCAATGAAGATCCCATTTGCTCCACTATCTAGGAGTGCCTTAGTTGTTGTGTGCCTTTTCTTATCTGTAGATGGCACGATGTCGATCTCTAGACAGATTTCAAGCTTTTGTTTTATGGATTGTTGTCATATCCTGTGTAACTCGACAAGTCCAACTCTGGACCTCCATCCACAACTCCGGTGCATTCTCCTTCAGAGTACGCTCTCATACCCTCGGACTTGTGACCCCCCGTTTAGTATTCATACTTCCTCATTCGTACATAAACCTATGTTTCCTCATCCATCATAGTCACGCTCCCTAGCTGTCTCTGAACCAGTGTCTGTCTCGCTTAGGAGCACCGCTCCGGCCAGGTCCCATCTCCATTCTCCTTACTCAGCTACTTACTCATTACACCTTACGAACTCCGTTAGTAATCTCGATTCTGATAGTATATAAACCCTCAGTACTACTCCTGTAGAATCAGTTTGAATATCAACTCTAAACATCACTCCTGTCCTCTGTCCGAGTCTCGATGACTCACTCCAACCTCCACTCGACTTGACGTTCGACCACATCGAGCCCGTACCTCTGATCCTCCTATGTCCTAGAAATCCGGGACATCGGACTCGAGCAAGGGTGCACCACATAAGGTGAAGCCAAGTCCCAACACCCTCAAGTAACTCCGGTTCATCGGAGTTGCATCGGAGTTGTCCGTTCTTAACAGTATATTCGAACTCCCACTTGCAAACGAGTCTCTCACATTATGGCTACACGCACTAGATCCCAGACTCGTGCCCTAGGCACAAACCCCTCCGCATCCCCATGATACAACCCGTTGAGCATGTTCGGCAGCAGTCAGCGAGGTCCAGAACTCATCGACCAGTTCCGAAGCTTCTCCGCTCGACGAACCCCCACCTCTGCCTCACAGTCGCAACCACTCCCAGAGTCCCCTACTCCAGGAGCACGCATCGTCGAACTCCCAACCGACGACAACACTACTACCTCTCCTCTTGCAAGCCAGCACTCTAGTCAAAGAGTGCATGTCGCCCTCTTCCCAGATGACAGCGACATTCCGGACGTTCCCGGAGATGACCCGTCCGACGACGATCCCAACTTCCCTGGTGACGATGAGCCATCAGACTCCAACAGCGAGCACGTTCCGCGAGACACCCTCGCATCGCTCACCAAGGCCATCAAAAGCCTCGCTCATTTCACACGTCGTCCCACCTCCGACCACACCCCACGCACTAAAGTCCGGGAACCGGATCAGTTTGACGGGACTGAACCCTGCAAACTCTGGGTTTTCCTAGTTCAGTGCAAGCTGAACTTCCAAGACTGCCCAAAAGCCTTTGGAATGGACCGTGCTAAAGTTATGTTTGCGCAGTCCTACCTTAAGGGTATGGCACTGGAATGGTTCGAACTGGACCTCCTCCAGATGGAAGATCCAGCTTTCCGTCCCCTCTGGATGGACGACTTCAAAGAGTTCATCCTCGAACTCCAGACCAACTTCAGTCCACATGACCCCGTCGGAGACGCGGAGCACCAACTTGACCACCTGTCGATGAAAGATGGGTAACACATCAACAAGTACATGGTAGAGTTCAATTGGATTGCTTCGCAAGTCCGCAGCTATGGAGAAGGTGCCCTCCGGCACCACTTCTATAATGGTCTGCTGGATCGTATCAAGGATGAGATCTCGCACGTCAGGAAACCCCCAACACTCTCCGAACTCCGAAGTCTCGCACATGCGATTGACGTGCGCTATTGGGAGCGCAAGTCCGAGATTAGCAGGCAGACGAAATCATCCAACCCATCCTCTGCCCCCAAGACCAAGAAATCATCCACCCCCGCCACATCATCCTCTCCATGCTCCTCCGGTAACGCTAAGGACTCCAAGGAGTCCAAAAGCAAAGGCACTACCACCCCCGCTCATCCGAAACCGGACTTGTCATCCAAATTAGGGAAAGACGGCAAGCTCACCTCGGAAGAACGAAAGCGCAGGTTCGACAACAAGCTCTGCATGTTCTGTGGCCTACCCGGCCACATGGCAAAGGATTGCCCCAAGTCAACCTCCAGCGCGTCCAAGGGTTGCGCTGCAACCACCACTCCGGAAACCAAACCAGAGGTCTCTATGGAGGCAAAAAAATAGTCCGCGACCTCCATGACTCCACACAGACTGGAAGTCGCGTTGAACCCACTTGTGCAGCTAAGGAGATCCGCCTCAACGCGTCCGCTCTTTCCGACCCCAAATCCCTCATGCCCTCTGTCTCCTTAGTCTCCTATCACATTCTGCCCTTTTCCGTGCTTGTAGACTCCGGCTCCTCCGATTGTTTCATAGACACTACATTCATTAATAAATATGAACTTTCCACCTATTCCGTCCCTCCGCTCCAGCTCCATCTCTTCGATGGAACTACCAACAGTATGATCACCCGAGCCACCAACCTCTCAGTCCGCTTCGCAACCGGTGACATCACTCCGACGACTCTCTACGTCACTCTGCTGGACTCCGCCTGTTCTATTGTACTAGGACATAACTGGCTCACCCGCCACAATCCGTTGATTGACTGGGTCACAAGCAGTATCACGTTCTGTTCATCTGAGCAGCAAGTGCCAGCAACCCCGAGCTCCCCTCCGCAGCCTCTGGAATCCCTTCCTCCGGCTGACACCATACCAGATCCACCACGTTTCTCCGACCGCAAAGCTCCGCCCATCACGCTTGTTAGTGCCCCAGCATTCGTGCTAGCTTGTTGCCTCGAGGGCTCTGTTCAATTTAGTTTACAACTCCGCTCCCAGGAGAGCGATCTCCGCTCTGCTTCCATCACTCCCCCAGAATCAGTCGACCTTTCCGGTGTTCCTCAGGAATACCACGACTTCTCCGATGTCTTTAGCAAGAGCAAAGCTTCCCAGCTTGCTCCACATCGGGAACATGATCTAAAGATTGACCTGGAGGAAGAAGCCTCTCCTCCCTTAGGAACTACCTACTCACTCTCCACCTCCGAACTCAGCTCTCTCCGTACCTTCCTCGATGAGCACCTAGCCATGGGCTTCATCAGACCCTCTTCCTCCGCCCATGCCACCCCAGTCCTCTTTGTCTGCAAGAAGGACGGTTCACTCCGCCTCTGCGTCGACTTCTGGGGACTCAATAAGATCACAAAGAAAGACTGCTACCCACTCCCCCGTATCTCCAACCTCCTAGACACTCCGAGCCACGCAAAAATATACACCAAGGTCGATCTCCGGCATGCCTACCACTTGGTCTGCATTGCCGACAGAGACGAATGGAAAACCTCCTTCCGAACGCGCTACGGCTCCTATAAGTGGCTGGTAATGCCTCTCGGCCTTACCAACGCCCCTGCGGCTTTCCAACGGTTTGTCAATACCGTATTTGCAGATCTTCTAGATGTTAGCGTGATCGTCTACCTGGATGACATCCTGATCTTCTCTGTGGATAAAACCACTCACAGAGAACATGTCCGGGAAGTCCTCCGACAACTCCGCAAACATGGGCTTTACGCAAAACCCAACAAATGCGAATGGTCCACCGATACTACGGAGTACCTCGGCTACATCATCATGCCCTCCGGTCTTACTATGTCTTCGGACAAAGTCAAGGCCATGCAGGACTGGCCGGAGCCTCGTAAAGTCAAGGACATTCAGTCTTTCCTCGGATTCGCTAATTTCTACCGGCGTTTTATCGCCAACTATTCCGACATCGTCATTCCGCTAACCTGGTTGATCCGCAAAGGTATCCCTTGGCTCTTCGGAGATGACTGTCGATCCGCCTTCCTTTCGCTAAAGGAAGCCTTCACCACCGCTCCCATCCTTACCCATTGGGCTCCCAATGCTCCGATGATTATAGAAACCGATGCCTCTGACTATGCCATCGCCGGGATTCTTTCCATCCACTGTCCGGATGAAGAACTCCGGCCTGTCGCCTTCTTTTCATGGACGCTCACTGCTCTGGAGCTCAATTACAACACACATGACAAGGAGCTCCTCGCCATCCACGAGTCTTTCCAGGCTTGGTGACATTATCTCGAAGGCTCTGGCACTCCGATTGACGTCGTTACCGACCACAAGAACTTGGAGTACTTCACTACCTCGAAACTCCTGACCCGCCGGCAAGCCCGGTGGTCGGAGTTTCTCTTCCAATTCCACATGATCGTCCGCTTTCGCCCTGGACAACTTGGCGCGAAACCTGATGCCCTTACTAGACGCTGGGACATCTATCCCAAAGAGGGGGATAAGGACTACGCTCGCGTCAATCCGCACAATTTCCGCCCCATCTTTACACAGGAACAGCTCGCTTCTTTCCTCCGCGCTACTTATCTTGCAGCTCCGGTACTCCGGGCTAGCACCCTGTTTGATATAGAGCAACTCCACAGCGACATCCTATCCACACTCCCCTCCGACCCACTCGCCGAACTACACATGTCCTCCCCCAATCCGGACTCACGCTGGTCAGTTGATGAAGACGGCTTCCTCCGTCTCGACAAACACATCTATGTCCCCAATGCTAATGACCTCCGACTCCGAGTCCTCCGGTACAAACACGACCATCCCCTCTCCGGACATTTCGGCCAAACTGGACTTTGGAACTTGTATGCCGCGAATACACTTGGCCAAGGATACGGACGTTCGTCAAAGCATATGTCTCCTCCTGCACCACTTGCGCCCACGCAAAGGTTCCAAGACACCGACCCTATGGGTTGTTGAAACAACTTCCCATCCCCGAGAAGCCGTGGAACTCCATCTCTATGGATTTCATCGAGCAACTCCCCTCGTCCTCCGGATTCACTGCCATCCTCGTCGTCGTGGATCGATTATCCAAACAGTGCATTTTCATCCCGACGCACGACACGGTAACTTCCCCGGACTTGGCAAGACTCTTCCTACTCCATGTCTTTTCTAAGCACGGAGTTCCCTCTCACATCACCTCCGACTGAGGTCCAGAATTCGTCTCACACTTCTTCCGCTCGCTTGGGAAAGCTCTCGATATCCGCCTCCACTTCACCTCCGGTTATCACCCCGAAGGAGACGGTCAGACAGAACATATGAACCAGACTCTCGAACAGTACCTCCACGTTTACTGCAACTACCAGCAAGATAACTGGTCCAAGCTCCTGCCTTTGGCGGAGTTCACGTACAACAATGCTCTGAGTGCTACTACTGGAGTCTCTCCGTTCTTTGCCAACAAAGGCTACCATCCCAACGTCACAGTACACCCCGAGCATGACCTCACCTCCGCTAAAGCTCGTGAGTACTCCGTAGACCTCGATTCCCTCCACGATTATCTCCGTGAGGAGATGGCTGCCACCCAGAAGCGTTACCAAGGACCTGCAGATGCTAGGCGATCTCCGGCACTGGACTTCAAAGTCGGTGACCTGGTCTTCATAAAAGCAAAGTACTTCCGCTCCACTAGGCCTTCAAAGAAACTCTCCGAGAAGAACCTAGGGCCCTACCCAATTATCACTCAGGCAGGCTCCCACTCCTTCACTCTCCGACTCCCCGAGTCAATGAAGTCCGTTCACCCGGTCTTTCATGTCTCACAGCTAGAACCCTCCATACCCAACATCATACCTAACCGGGTACAATCTCCGCCACCTCCGGTCGAAGTAGACAGAGAACCAGAGTACAAAGTTTCAGAGATCCTCGACTTGAAAATAGATCGACGTTGCCGGAATTGCAAACTCCTGTACCTCGTCCGTTGGTCAGGATACGAAGAAACAGACGAAGAAACCTCCTGGCTTCTAGCCACCGAACTCAGTCACGCTTCCAAACTTGTCCACGACTATCACACTCGCTATCCAGACAAACCCGGACCTCACTCCGCATGATCGGACAAAAAACTCCATTAAAAAAAAAGGGAAAAGAAAAAAGACAAGTACACTAACTACTACACTTCTTCTTTCTCCTCACCCCCCTCTTCGCTTTCCTCCTCATCTTCCTCGATGACCTCCGCGGCCAAACCAGCCAACTCCGACTCCACCACCTTCTTCTCCCCTTCTTCTACCTCCCCCTCCGACTCCTCACTCCCGTATACCTCCTCCACTTTCAACTCCACCAGGCGCTCCAGCAGAGAATTCTGCCAGTCGAGCCGCCTATTCTGCGACTTCAGGGCGTCCCGGATCTCCCGAAGGATCTCCGAGAGCCCCGCCATCACTCCCGGTCCCACCTCATCTCCGTTGGAGCCGCTAGGCCCCGCCTCGTCCCCTCCTACTCTCCTCCACTTTCCCTGCCTCTCTGGCTGCTCCTCCCCAGGCCACTTGCACTTCGCCTTGGCATCGCGACACTCGGTGCATGACTTGGATTTTCCGGGGGCGAGCACACACTCGAGCCCCCGGTGTTCGCAGCGCGAGCATTGCTGCTCCGCCGACGCCCTCTTCTTCCCCTGTACGACGCTCTTTTGCATCCACACCTCCTCCGCCTGTCATCCGTTAGCTCCGACGTACTCCGGTGCGCTGTCACTCACCCTTCTCATGGCCTCCAACTCGGCCTCTCGACGTGCCCTCTCTGCCTCCTCCCACACTTTCCACTCTGCCTCCTCGCACACCCTCCTCTCCGCCTCCTCCTTCCGGGCCCACGCTCTTCTCCACCGCTCAGCATACTTGGCGCCGCTGACCTCCTCGTCGTTGTCCTCATTCTCTGCGATGTATTCGTCGGACCACTCTTGGATGTCATCGAGGCCGGATATGGTGGTGGTCGAGGGTTAAGGAGTATGCGGAATTGACCGGATGCACCTTCGACCTTTATACCCGGACAGATCCACACTCCATATTTTTTCAGACTCCATTTTTTTCCTACTCCACATTGTCTCTCGCCTAGGCCTTCAGGGGTTCAGGCCTAAGAGGGGGATACTGTCATATCCCGTGTAACTCGACAAGTCCAACTCCAGACCTCCATCCACAACTCCGGTGCGTTCTCCTTCGGAGTACGCTCTCATACCCTCGGACTTGTGACATCCCGTTTAGTATTCATACTTCCTCATTCGTACATAAACCTATGTTTCCTCATCCATTGTAGTCATGCTCCCTAGCTGTCTCCGAACCAGTGTCTGTCTCGCTTAGGAGCACCACTCTGGCCAGGTCCCATCTCCGTTCTCCTTACTCAGCTACTTACTCATTACACCTTACGAACTCTGTTAGTAATCTCAATTCCGATAGTATATAAACCCTCAGTACTACTCCTGTAGAATCAGTTTGAATATCAACTCTAAACATCACTCCTGTCCTCTGTCCGAGTCTCGACGACTCACTTCGACCTCCACTCGACTTGACGTTCGACCATGTCGAGCCCGTACCTCTGATCCTCCTACGTCCTAGAAATCCGGGACATCGGACTCGAGCAAGGGCACACCACATAAGGTGAAGCCAAGTCCCGACACCCTCAAGTAACTCCGGTTCATCGGAGTTGCATCGGAGTTGTCCGTTCTTAACAATTGTATAAGAATCCATTCTGGGGTTTCTGTTGTAATTTTTTTGTTTTTATTAAAAACTGAATTAAGCCTGCATTCCTGTACAGCAAGCTCACTGTTGTGAGTCCCAGTTTCGGTAGAAGAAATCGTGGATACATCATCTGATTACATATTGAAAAAAACCTCTTCTTCTTGTCTATATTCTACGTCTAAATATGTGTACCTATTTTGGCCGAGCACTGCATCAGGCCATTTGTCTGCTGGCTTAGGCAACCAAGCACCTGGTTTGCTCAATTCCCTTTGCCTTTTTCCGAGTCTTTCATATCGTAGAAGAAGGCCTTCATGGCCTCAAAGTCCATCCCTTCTAGAGATCGGATTCTCAAATCCTCCTTAGGGCTTCTGCCCGAATCTGATTTGTCCAAATCCCCAGTCGAAGCAGCTTGGACAGCGCGATACTTTAAGGACCTTCTACTATGCCCTCCCCCAAGAAACTTGCACTTGGTGTATTCCTTCTTGGGTCTCAGGCAATTCTTAGCTAGATGTGGGCCTTGGCAGTTGAAGCACTTGCCTTTCTGGACTGCATCAATGTCCATTGGCTCACCTTGCCCACCATATGTTTTTGCGCCTGACAAAGAGGCAACTTGTCCTTGGTTTTGTGCATTTTGCCAGATGCGCCCCTGGTTGCCCCTCATGGCGAAGGCCTCAATGTTGTTTCTGTACGTTTTTATCACTTTAACATACTCCTCAACTGTAGTCTGCCTTTCGCCATTCTGGAAGATTAGGTGAATTATTTCTTTGTGGGAATTCCTTTCTAGGAAGTAAATTCTCATCGGGTTGCCAGCGTCTGCCCTTTCATGTAGGGAGATCCATTTTGTGAGATAATCTTTGGTCCTCTCACATGGACCCTGTTTAAGCTCAGCGAGCTTCATGAGCGCTTGATCTATTTCTAGACCAGAGAGGAAGCGGGCCTTGACTCCTTTTGCCAAGTCCATTGTGTCAAGCCAGAGGTATTTGTTTGCTCCTGAATACTTTTGTGGCTGGTTTTGGGCCCAGCTGCCTACACCATTTTTGTCTTGTCCTTCTTTTGTGCCAATGCAAGACCATACAGTGATACATTTGTCCTTGTTTGAAGTGAACATTTCTTCGTTCATCTCCAGGTAAACTCCAAGCTTGACTCACCACTCATTAAACTTTTCGTAAGAGCCATCGTACATGCCTGGGTCAGGACTGACTTCAACCTTCTTTGATATTTTGACCTCAGCGCGAGGTTGCACTGCGGCCGTTTCTGCGTCTCTTGCCCTTGACTGGGCGCTCCTGACATCTTGTTGGAGCTGCACAATTGTGGCCTGCAGGCTGGCGATGAGGTTTGCCAATTCCTTGTTTGATGCCATTAAGGGCAGCCTTGGTGATGACAGTGGGAAGGGGGTTAGGCTTTCAGAGGAGGTGTCATGGCCAGAGGGATCAGTTAATCCTCTGAGGCCCCAGTTGTTCGATAGCTTGGTTTAGTTCTGCTTCTAGTTCTGGATCCTGTAGAACTGCGAAGGTGTGGAGAGCAGAGTGTGGGTTGCATGCATAGGGGAGTGGACCAGGTTCAGGGAGGTCCTTGTATATGTTGTTGTTGAGCAGAAAGGAAACGTCGAGTTCTTCCCTTTTTACTTCTGGGTAGACTAGCTTGGGGATGTCGTTGGGATCTACCGAGGGAGTCCTTTGGAAGAGGAGTGGCTCTTCGGCGTATTCATACTTTATGTATGCATTGTAGTTCATAAACTTTGAAAACGGCCCACTTGAAGATCTAAGATCTGAGTGTCACTAAAACTGTTTGTCCGTAGTGCTACTCGGGCCAATAGCCTTCCCGATGTAGCTGTAGGTACTTTGTATGTAAAACTTTGTAATGTGCCTCACGAGAACATGGAAATGTATTCCCAAAGGAAGATGAAAAGGTTTGGGGCGGTGTTTAAACACGTTCAACCCGCTCGAGGGTACCCCTGTGCCACCCTAGATAGCTAAGCACCTTCAGATGCTCTAGTGTGCCGGCGTACATATAAGGGAGAAGTTGCCAAAAGGCGGTATGGAAGGTATAGTAATCTCCTTGAGCCTGGGGTCCGGCTATATCTCTTTAACACTAGGGGCCACATGTAACGATGTGCAGAGAGAAGAGTGGTTTCGAGAGTGATAGTCAAGTTCTAATGATGCCAACCCAAATCCTAAGAAAGGACTCGATCTGCACAATCA
>JBBPSM010000609.1:0-10646 GCA_038093595.1 Butyriboletus regius
GGTCCTTAGTCCAGTGGCCCCTTGCATGTCCGCGATCATGGGCTCGAATGGTTACTGTATGCATAATTATTGAATCGCTTTCCTTGTGACCTACCTCGTGTACCCATTGTCACGTGGAATCCAAGAATCAAGAAACGGATCAGCGGTACCGTGGAGTCTGTGCATTTCTATCCATGTTTGACTCTTGGCATCGCTGCGAGCGAGACCTTCTTGTGAACCAGGTACTGGTTACTAGAAATGTGTTGTGTTTCGCTGCAGTGTGGATGGGGGTATTGTCGGCCGAATTCCTCAGCTAAGCGTCCCAGCCTGCACCGACGAGAATTCTACCGTACTCCAAGTAATCGTAATCTTCTTCGGAAGGGTTCAGTCCAACGTTTGCTTGAGGAACGATGGATGAACAATTTGGCTGGGGGCGCTGAGGGGACCGGGCAAGTTGATTTCATGCCGCTGGTAGGGGCGAGCTGGGGAACTGGGGAACTGGGAGGAGATTGTGTGGAATTCAGACAAACGACAAATATAATTAACTCCCAACCACATCGAGCACGTGCTAGTGAGAATTGGTATCGGTTCGGAGACAAGCCGTGTTGCAGCGAGACGACTGATATCATGCTGCGGTCTTGCCGTATGAACCGTGACGATCACTGTTTGTCTGGAAACGACCAGAAATTTAGCTACGTATTTGCTGCGTGTCTAAACCAGGTTGGCCTTGCAGGATTTCCATGGAATTCTGATATAGGTTAGGCAAGCGTCCAGAATCGTTGCTAGAGCGAGCATGGAGTACCTAACCATGAGCTCCAGCAGAAATCACTGCAAATGATGGGGTTGTCGCTGTATGACACGATTGTCGACATTAAGCGTTGTCACGCCATGTTCAGCCCAGATTGCAGAGAGCGTAAATTAATTGACCTTTTAAATCAATAGACCTTCCGAGACTGTGTGAGTAACATAAACGCGATGAGCTTCCTTGCGAACATACCCAATAGGACCAGCGGAAGAGTGCATCACAGTGATGGAAACTTGAATAATAGTGTGAATTCTGTGGGTCAAAAGAAGGATGGCCTGCGAGAAATCATGTTCGCTGTCTGGTGTTTCATCTCGATCATATTTCGGACGGCGAGGAAATGTCAAGCCTCTCCGGCAACTATCGAATCATGCTCATGACTGGGATTGTTTGCTGATGGAAAAATGAAAAAGTCTCTTTCCGACCACTCTCCCAGGATGTGTGGTTGGGAAGACGTGATGTCCAAGGATAAACAAGCAAAGTAAAGTACTTACAGAGCAATGTAATTAAATTCGTTCAAGGGCGGACTCGTTGGCAATGTATTTGGAAGATCAGATTATGTGTTTGCGCTACCCACATTCAGGTTTCGTTCCCCTCTCGCCATCGCACGCCTGGAAAACGAAAACGTCATGGAGGATCTAGTGGGAGAGAAACGAAATGACGTTCGAGAAGCGTGGGGTCTCCTCTGTCGTGGGTGCGTGTATCACCCACCCTCCCGGCTCACGCGAAGGTATACACGGGGAAAGGGGATCAGTCGCAGCAAGTTCTTCATAAACTGTTTCATGATGCCTAGGCAGTCACAACCATTCAGGTTACATCCAGGATACAGGTCAGTTCACTGCCTCTATTGAGAAGCTTCGGTCACTTTGTACGGGCAGAACATTCCTCGGGAAGGAAGGAATAATGAGGAGGCTCGAAGCATGTTGTGCACTTCCTCGTAGCGAGGCGCAGAGATCATCCTGCGAAAGGGTCACGATGAGAGGTTCCATCAGTAGAATGTTGAAACTCCGGTGAAGCTCGATAAGGCTATCCCGAGTGGGGAGCCGCGCCGGGTGCTTCGTCATACTCAGGGTTCCCACGGAACGGTCCCAAAGGGGGGAGCCTCAGGGCAGATTGGTCATTCGCAGGGGCCGCGAGCCGGAAGGCTTGCGGAGAAGCTCGGAAGGGGTAGCCTCCTAGAACCCGGTGAACCCTCCCAAGGGGTAGATGTAAGACGTGTGTGATACATAATAGATTTGCTACTACTCATGAATTATGATAGCCTGAGCCCGGGACATAAGCATTACGAGGATCAGTCCGAGTTGGTAGTATGGAAACTAGTACATGTAGATTTAAGCTTAATGAGCAAACCACACACAAATTGTAGGAATCGTGGTCAGTTCACGTTGGTTTGTTATGCTGTTTTCCTTTTCTTTGACCTATGCCAGATCTCCCGATCTCCTCATTTTTGTGCCTCTTCCCTCATGACACATAAGATCTCGTCAGTTTCTTCAAGGCTGCTAGTGCATCTATATACCTTGTTTATTACATTAGCCTGGAATCCATGGTTTTTTCCAATTTGCTTGAGCATTGTGTGGAGTCCCATATGTGAAGTAACTGCACAATCTACATCATGCAGTTGCACCATCTCATTGTCCCTGTGGGCTCAGGCTGTCATTAAGGAGGTCGCAAGGGAATGAGGAAATAGTTCTCAGACTCACTTTGAGTCCTTTACTATATCATCACTAATTGGTCTGGCTAATGCTTGCGACTCAAGTTGCGAGATTGAACGCGCTTGTATGCCTTCAGCAAGCCCAGGTGTACTAGCAGCACTTGATGGATTCATTACTGAATCCTCATTCAGTGTGAGGTCAATCACATCAAGGCTTTGATTTATTGCTGAGCTGCTCTCGCTGGGTTGGTGTGCCGGTACTAACTGTTCGGCATTGTTATCAGCAGTGGTAGACTCAGTCTTGGTCATTGGAGTGGATTGTTGGTCCTACCAAGTGAAATTGACTTGGGTCTAAGTCACACATCAGTATTAGCATTGACATACCAACATGAGAAGTTTTGATGAGTCTATGAATGTACAAGGTGGTAACAATTGAATGTTGTGACATGCTGTTATGCCGACTAGGCATGCGTAACAAGTTGTTACGAACTCATTTTCATTTATTCTTTTTCACATCACGTGACCGTGAGAACATCATATGACTCATCATGTGATCCCTCTAGACTGGCCTATTTCTTCAGACTTCTTGGCCGCTCTAACGCCCTTATCTTTAATTTCCGTCAGAGTCTAGAACGACCTAGACCTATGACGTCACTCCTTATCTATGACATCATACCCTAGACCCTACTGTACCTGACGCACAGACCAGTAGTCAATATGTACAAACACCATGTAGTAGTATATAAGACCGAATGTCAACGCCCCAAGAACTCCAGTCAAGTTCTTGTTGGGTTTCCCCATCATCCTCTTCACTCTAACAGCAAGTCTAGTCGTTGTGCAGATCGAGTCCTTTCTTAGGATTTGGGTCGGCAACACAAGTGACACGACCGTGTTCTGTTCCCTACCACAGGCGATGTGGTCAAACAGGTCTCTTCCTCTATATGGGCAGAACCTAGCCTAGGATGGAGAGTCCTAGCACTCTAGTGCCAGAGGGATGCTCCTATGGCAAACTGCCCTGATGGTGTCGGCGATCTGCAGATAGGCAGCAGGAGAAGGCGCTGATGATCAAGATGATCAGAAGTGTGATGGTGGAGATAACTTCCAACTCAAAGCTTGTTAGGCATTTGAGTGAAGTGAGCAGAACTGAATGACCAATACACGGTATATTGTGTAGATCAAGGTTAGAGTTTACATGGAGATGAGAAGCCTCTATATATAGGTTTGTAGGTAATTTAGGGGAGGCTTCTGGAAATCATAAATAGGCATACTACATGTGGCTGAGATGTAATTGGGGGATCGGGAGATACGAGGCTATACACAAGAGAGCATAGCCAAGGAGGAATGGTCCAAGAGAATATGAAATAAGAAAAGGGAAGATCCACACCACTGCCTTGTGCTGCCATGATGGCAGTGGTCATTGCCTCTATACTGCCTAGAAGGCAGTGTCGTCCAGTGCTGGTATAAGGGAGTTGCTGTCCCAAGGGAAAGTGCTGGTATCGAAGAGGAGATCATCCCAGAGACTTGGGGAGAGCGGTGGAGTGGGTAGGGAAAAAGGTAGTACCCCCTCGTTGACCATAACATTACCCTCCTCATAGTCTTGAAGTTCCATCTCAAGAGCTTTGATCCCCGTCGTTGACGAGGTAGTCAGAAAGATCCCAGGAGTCATCGGGGAGGTC
Source organism: Butyriboletus regius (assembly GCA_038093595.1). Taxonomy (NCBI): domain Eukaryota; kingdom Fungi; phylum Basidiomycota; class Agaricomycetes; order Boletales; family Boletaceae; genus Butyriboletus; species Butyriboletus regius. Next base: position 4,109 of record JBBPSM010000609.1, read on the forward strand.
GTTGCAGAGATAGACCTGCCAGGAATGTCTGAGCTGGTGGCAGATGCTACAGTGTCGCTGGGGGCAACGATACTGTGGATGTCCCAGGGCAACCATGTTGCAGAAGGGGCAATGGTATCGGGGATACTCAGTGCGGAGATGTCTGGGTTGGTGACACTCATAGCATATCCTACTGGAGGTGGGATCTCGAGTGGTGGGGGTAGCGATGGTGGGTATGTCCACGGCATTGGGACGATCATCCACTGGGGGTATGCTGTTTGGGTGGACAAAGGGGTTCTGGGACTGAAGAACGGGAATGGAGGGAGTTGGAGGGCTCTGCATTGTAGAGTCTTCCAATGAGGGGGGAATAGGGTCAGCAAGGGAAGCAGGACGTGATGGGAGGCTGGCTGAGAAAACCATGGCACCTCGTCGGTGTAGGTGTCTGGTTGGACCCAAAAGGGGTCGTTTGACAGGATTGAGGATGGGCTGGGTTGGTATGGGGGTGGGAGGTCTGCTGTCACGGACAGTGGTGGTGGAGTTGGTGTCTGTGGTGGGAGCATCTCTGTTGACGTTGCTCCCATTTGGTCGTCTAGCTGGCATTGTAGGGAGTTGATCAACTCTGTCAAGGCTGAGACTTCCATGGAGACCTTCCATAGGGGGCTTGGTGACAGAGGGACGTCCTCTGAGTGGACGGGCAGGGGTGGTGGTGTTACGAGGGGCAAAGAAAAATGTACGCTCCATTTGGGTGAGTGAGAAGAGAACGGGGGCAAGGTAACATTCGAGGTGTCAGAAGGGGAGGAGCGAAACGGAGAAATTGAATCCCTTGTCATTGAGGTAGTCCAAGATGGTCTCACGTATCTGCAGAAGGAGTGTCATCAGGTGCATCTCTCCAGGGTGATAGGTACCTGTCTCACTCCAGGGGGGCCGGGTTCAAAGGGTTCAAAGGGCACCATACAGCCTGAATAGCTCAATGAGCTGGGTGATGCTGGGATTGCAGAGGATGAATGGAATGGACCCAAGGGCGGTGAGGGAGTCTCTGTCCTCCAGGAGTCTGGCATAGTAAATGCACTGGGTGTAGGGAGGGAGGCATTGGAGACGTTCTGAGAGGGGGAGGGGTGCATTTTCGCGGGACATCTACCAGGAGTAATGGTAAGGGCAACCGTTTATAGAACAGAAACACTGGTGTTCCTGGGCATGCTTAGGAATGTTGAGGTCGGGATAATGTACTTGGAGTCTGGCTTGGGTGAGGGCAGCGGAAACACAGGAGATAGTGATAAGGAGTGAGCTGAGATCTTGCTTTGGCATTGGAACTCCGTCAGAGTTTATGCTGGCTTTTATACTCCTTTAGCATTGTCTTGGCATTCCCTAGATTGGATTCTGGTTCCCAAGTCTGCTCTGCAGTGGTGTATCCTTTCCAGTGTACGAGGTACTGCCTTTGACCTTTTGAACCCTGATGATTGAAGATGGATTTGATTTCATATTCCTCTTCCACTCTGATTTGTTCCGGAGGGGATCGGGTGAAATTGGGTCCATGTTCAGGCATTTTCCAGTACGGGGAGAGTAGGGACGCGTGGAACACATTGTGAATTCTCTATTGGGCAGGTAGCTTCAGTTGGAAGGCTATGGCCGATACCACCTTCGTGATCTCGAAGGGACTGGTGCGCTTCTGGGAGAGTTTTCGGGAGGGTACTTGGAATTTCAGGTTTCTGGTTTCAAGCCAGACCTTATCTCCAATTTTCCATGGTTTGAAGTGAGAGAGTGTCCTCTCCTTCATTTGTTGTTGCACCAACACATGGGTGGCTTTAGCTTCTTTCCGTGCATTTTCCATGCTTGAGAGTTTTTGTTCCAGGGCTGGGAGGAAGGTGTGTCTGAGGGGCGGGTAAGACCGGGGTTCATATCCAAGGATCAAGGAAAAGGGGGATTTGCCAGTGACTGAATGGGTAGTGGAGTTGTGGGCGAACTCTGCCATCAGTAGCAATTCCAACCATTTGTGGGGTTGTCCCTCACAGAAGATCCATAGGTAGGTCTTGAGTTCTTGGTTATACCGCTCTGTTTCCCCATCAGTTTAAGGCTGATAGGCCATGGATAGTGCTACATCGTATTGTAGCAGTCTTGCTAGCTCTCGGGCAAATGCAGAAGCGAATTGGGGGCCTCGATTGGATACCAGTTTGTCATGTAATCCGTATCGCAGGAAGACTTTTTCGAAGAAAAGATGGGCTATACCAGCTGCGTCCACCGTTTTCGAGCAAGGGGCAAGAATTACCCCCTTACTAAGGCCATGGTTGACCATGACCATAACCAAGTCAAATTCCCCAACTGGAGGCAGGTCGGTGATTAAATCCACCAATAGATTCTGGAAAGGGCGGCATCCTTCAAAGGCTAATGGCATGACCAGGGGAACCGTGGGGTGTATTTGGACTTTATTAGACTGGCATATAGCACAGCCCTGGATGAACTTCCGGATGAATGTAGAGAGACCAGGCCACCAATAATCCTTGGAGAGCAGTGCCATCATGTGAAGGTGGCCACCGTGCCCTCCCTCAAGGGATTCATGGGTTGAGGTGATGAGGTCTTTCCGTGCGGGTCCTGGGATGTATAACTGTCCTTTGAAATAAAGGCGATTTTCCAAAAAGGTCCAGTCGACAAGGGAGGATCTGGCGAAGAGAGGTTCTTCCTTCTCCATTGCATAGAGTGTGGAGATCACCAAGGGGTCTGATCTCGTGGAATCACCGATCTTCTGGGACAGGGCGAGGTCGATTGCCTGTACCTGATGATCAAAGGTGTTCGATGGTAGGATCTGAACATCTTCATTATCCTGGGAGGTATCAATTTCATCATGACACAAGAGTGTGTCGGCCAGTGCCATTTGCATGCCTGGGAGTGCCTGATATTCCATGTCAAAGTCCTGTAGAAACAGGAGCCACCTGGCCTGTCATCATGATAGCTTTTGAGGTTCCTTGAAGTAGGTGAGGTTTTTGTGGTCCATTAAGACAACCACGGGGTGTGGAGACTCAAGCAAATATTGTCTCCACTCCTCCAACCCACGTATGACAGCCAATAGTTCCCTGTCATATATGTCATAATTTCTCTCCGCCAGAGAGAACATTTGGGAAAGATATCCACATGGACATAAGTCCATGTTGGAATCAGATTGCATGAGGACTGCTCCCGAAGCAGTCAGCGAGGTGTTGGTCATGAGGGTAAAGGGTCTTGTCATGTCAGGGAAGGTGAGAACTGGTTCTCATGTGAAGGCGTGTTGTAGCTTCCGGAAAGCGTTCTCCTGTTGCCGACCCAAATTCTAAAAAAGGACTCGATCTGCACAAACACTAGCCTTGCTGGTAGAGAGAAGAGGATGATGGGGAAATCCAACAAGAACTTGACTAGAGTTCTTGGGGCATTGGCATTCGATCTTATATACTACTACATGGTGTTTGTACATATTGACTACTGGTCTGTGCGTCAGGTACAGTAGGGTCTAGGATATGATATCATAGATAAGGAATGACGTCATAGGTCTAGGTTGTTCTAGACTCTGATGGAGATTAAAGATGAGAGCGTTAGAGCGGCCGAGAAGTCTGAAGAAATAGGCCTGTCTAGAGGGATCACGTGATTAGTCATGTGACATTCACACGGTCACGTGATGTGAAAAAGAATAAATGAAAATGAGTTCATAACACTGCCTCCCTCCTATGGTTTGCATTCCAGGCGAGACCAAATAGGTACAGGAGTCATGAAAGTTTTGTAAGGTTTAAATAAGGAATCAAAGTTGGCCTGAAGCATTCATAACTTCCAAGGCGCATTGGGTTTTTGTCGATAAAAGTCCATTATGGCCGCTTTAGCCAAGGATAAATTAGCTTCAGGTTCCCAGGTTCGATCTTCGTCACTGTATCCTTTCCAGTGTATGAGAAATTCCAGGTGTTGCCCTTTGAGCCATGAGTCTACTATGTATTCGACCTCATACTCTTCATTGCCTTTATCGGAAACCTGGACCAGTCCGGGTTTATAAGTAGGTTGTCCATATAGTTGTTCCTTGTAGGGCTTGGTACAACTAATATTTACGACGGGATGGATTTTCATGGAAGAGGGGAGCTTAAGCTCGACTGCGTTCATTCCGATCATCTTATTTACGTCATAGGGGCCCAGCCACCATTCGGTCAATTTAGGGGATTGCCAAGTTTGTTTTAGGTTAAGGTGCTCTGTTGATAACCAAACCTTGTCTTTTGGCTGATAAATAGGAGCGTCACTTCTTTTCTTATTGGCTGATGCTTTTATTTTGTTTTTAGCTTTTTCTAAGTTTTCTTTGACTTGCTCTAATGTTTGAGTAAAGTCGTGAAAGAAGTCCAAGGCTGCCGGAGCCTTTATGTCAAGTGGTTCTATTTCCATTTGTGGAGTGTAAGAGCAAGTGACTTCAAATGGCGACTTGCCAGTAGCCAAGTGAACCTTATTATTATAGGAAAATTGCACCAGCGCAAGCCAATCGGCCCATTCATTTTGCTCTTCTGCCATAAAGAGGCGGAGATCCTGCTAGAGATCTTGGTTGACTTTTTCGGTTTGTCTATTGGTCTGGGGGTGGAATGCCGTGGACATTTTTAGATCAATCTGTAGCATCTTGGCCAGATCCTTCATTACTTGTGCAGAGAATTGGGGTCCGTGATTGGATATAATAGAGCATGAAAGTCCGTGGGTTTTCCAAACATGGTCACGGTATAGCTTTGCCATACCGAGGGATGTAATAGTTTTAGTTGTGGGAATAAATACAACTTCTTTTGAAAAGCGGTCTACCACCACAAGGACGGTGTCATATCCGTTGGATGTGGGTAGATCCATGGTAAAGTCCGCAGAGATGTCCTACCAGGGACCTTCCAGAATAGGATTAGGAAGTAATTTGCCGGCCGGGGTGGCATTTGATGGTTTCATCCGAGCACATCTTTCGCATCAGGAACAATAATCTTTAATGTCCGTTTGCATTCCTTGCCATATATAGTAGCGTGAGACTAACTTGTAAGTCTTCTCTGTGCCACCGTGTCCGGCTAAGGTGGAATTGTGGTATAACGTTATGATGTCTTGACGGAGTTCTCTTTCCTCAGGCACGTAGATTTTCTTTTCTAGAAGGACCAGTCTTTCATCCAATAGGGTGGAACCCTTTGGTTCGCCTTCTTTTAATTTAGATTGGGCATTCCAGACTGCCTCCATTATCTTTTCTTCTTCTCCTTTTATATTAATTACTTTGTTTGTCCTGCAAACACGTGATTTGGGTATCACTGTAATGCCTTTATTGTCATTCTCTATTCCGAGTGTGTGATCTTCATGTTGGGAGAGGGCGTCAGCTTTCTCCATTTGAGCGCCAGGCTTCTTTACTAATATATAATTGAACCACGTGAGATACTGAGCCCATCTGGCTTGTCTCTGGTTCAGATCTTGTGACTTCATAAAGTACTGAAGGTTGGCGTGGTCTGACCATATTTCAAATTGGTCTTTTATTCCTTCTAAATAGTGTCTCCATTGCTCTAGAGCAAGGATTATGGCCAGCATTTCTTTATCGGCAATTGTGTAGTTTCTCTGCTCCAGTGACATACTGTGGGAGGAGAAAGCTACGGGGTGCCATTTTCCTTCTTTTTCTATAGATAATACAGCACCTGTTGCAAAGTCCGATGCGTCGCACTTGAGCCTAAACATTTTATCGTTATTTGGATAGGCAAGTATTGGTGCCATGGTGAAAGCTTTCTTTAGCATGTCAAATGCTGATTGTTCCTTTTCTGTCCATGTCCATTTCATGTCCTTTTTCATTAGGTCATTCAACGGCCTGGATTTAATGGAAAAGTCCTTTATAAAGCGACGGTAAAAGTTCACAAGGCCTAGGAAGCTCCTGACACCTTTTACATTCTTGGGTGTAGGCCAAGCTTGGATGCCATCCATCTTTTCTTTCTCCATTTTGATTCCATTGGCCGATATGACCATCCCTAGGAAGTCTACTCTAGGTACTTTGAAGAAGCACTTCTCAGACTTAAGGTATAGGTCATTTTCTTTTAGCCTTCATAACACTTTGAGGACGATTTCGTCATGCTTCTTTTTGTTGTTGTCCATAAAAATAAGGATATCGTTGATGTAAACGATTACAACTGCTTGCAGATCATGAAAGATGTCGTTCATCATCATTTGGAATGTGGCCAGGGAGTTGCAAAGTCCGAAGTACATTACAAGGGGTTCGAAGGCTCCCCTGTGACAGGTGAAGGTGGCTTTCTATTCGTCTCCTTCTTTTATTCTAATATTATTATAACCCCAGTGGAGGTCCATTTTTATAAATAATGTGTTACGGTTAGTGAGGGGGTACTACCTTTTTCGCTACCAACACCACCCCTCACTCCGGGTCTATGGGACGACCTCCTCTTCGACTCCGGCGATCTCCTTTGGAACGGCAATCTCCTTACCCCGGCACTGGACGACACGGCCTTCTAGGCTGTGTAGGGCAATGGCCACTGCCATCATGGCTGCGCAAGGCAGTGGCGCGGATCTTTCCTTTCTATTTCATATTACTTACGGACCATTCCTTCTCGGCTAT
>JBBPSM010000612.1:0-10639 GCA_038093595.1 Butyriboletus regius
ATAATAATGAATATTTTCAAACTTTTTATCGCTTTAAACTTTCACTTTCTAAAATCACGTGACCAGTGCACGTGACCATGAGAAACCATCACCTGACCTAGGTCTAGACTTAGTCACATGACACGCCTCACCTCTTTAATCTCCGTTACTTTCACATCTTATCTATTCCCACAGTCATTTCCGCTATCTCTACTCTCACGAATACTTCTTTACTTTAACCACATATAGTAATCTCTCTCACGCACAGCCTGGTCCATGCGCCTTCCTGTAACATATATAAAGTAGATACTTTGGCGACTGGATCCCCAGTCTAATCCACTTTGTTCATCACCTATAGTCATTGCCTTGGCCTCTGGTCATTGTAGGCTGGTGCTGTTCAGACGCGACCCACATACCCTCATTCCTTGAGCCAGGACTCGTGTAGCCTGCAAGACGTAAGATCTGAGCCGTGTGCTGTGTAGTGATTCCCACTCGCAACAAAGCAAGGTCGTTGGAGGAAAAAGTGCAAGCATAGGCTGGTTCTGCCTAGTCCAGAGGCTCCCTTTCAAAATGTATCCAGTCCAAAAAGAACAAGGATCATGCTAGATCGGACTGAGACTGAAGTTGAAGAGGCACCTATGGATGTAAGTCTATGTTTCTATGTCATTCTGTTTCTCAGCACTTTTTCTGTAGGATTCTGAGGTCATCATTGACCAAGTTGACCATCCAATCACCATCCGAGTCCACAACCGTCTGATAGGGCTCCAAGTCCTTCCCTGCTTCCTTCCACGCGCTTGGGGTGACGTATTCGGTTACCAGCATGATACAACAACTTCCTACCTGGTGATTCAATAGACCAGTCACTTGCTCCAGCCCCTCCGCCTCCCTTTGCCCAAGCTGATGTGTCATCAAGCTCAAATGCAGCCACTGCAGCACAAGAATCCACCTCCAAGCACCGGACTCAGCCTGATGACTTTGGACTCTTCTGAGTTTATCCAAGGTGACCAACATTCAATCCTGATGCAACCATCTCCCTTCAGTCCATTGTTGATGCTCCAACACTTGAACAGTGTTTACCTCATACTTCGACCCAAGTAGAAGGCTTAGCTCCAGCAACCGACATCACAGCAAACAATCTATACTCTGCATTCAGCAGTCCGACCATGGGTCTCCTCATGTGTTGGCACTACTCAGGCTCAACTTCAAAGTCTATTGCAGAGCTGAAATGTCTTGCAAACTTTCTTAACAACTCTTCCTTCAATCCAAAGGATCTCTCAGCATTTTCTCACAATGCTGAGAGAAAAAGGATTGAAAAGTATCTACAGGATGAGGGGAATCCATTCCAGGCAGAACATGGCTGGATGGTGAGCAAAGTATCTATACTGCTTCTCAAAGAGGATGTCGAGTACAAATCCAAAGATGACCCTATGATACCAACCCTCTCAGTCAATGTTATACACTGGTCAATTCCTGCCATTGTTCATGCTGCGCTGAGGGACAAGGTTTCAGCTACATACCACATGACCCCATTCGAGCAATACTGGATTAATGCAAATGATAACACAGAGAGAGTATATTCAGAAGCTTACTCATCCCAAAAAATGCTACAGGCTGATGAGGAGGTCAACACGCTTCCACGAGAGCCTGGTAATGATTATGAACATATTGTCATATCACTCATGTTTTGGTCTGACGCAACCCAACTTGCTAATTTTGGTGACGCATCCCTGTGGCCAATCTACCTCTTCTTGGGGAACCAATCAAAAGTTACCCCGACCTCGACATTCCTAAGCACGCCCAGGAACACGAGTGTTTCTGCCCTATAAACGGCTGTCCATATCACTACTCCTGGTAGATGTCCTGTGACAATGCACCCCTTCCCCTCTCAGAACGCCTCCAACACCTCCCTCCCTACGCCCAGCACATTTACTATGCCGGACTCCTGAAGGACAGAGACTCCCTCGCCGCCCTTAGATCCATTCCATTCTTCCTCTGCAACCCCAGCATCACCCAGCTCGTTGAGCTATCCGGGTTGTATGGTTCCCTTTGAACCATTCTCACCCAGCCCCCCTGGAGCGAGACAGATGCCCATCACCTTGGAGAGATGCACCCCACAATGGTCCTTTTGCAGATATGTCAAACCATCCTGGACTACCTCCATGATGAGGGGTTCAACTTCTCCATTTCCTCCCCTTCTGCCACCTCAAAAGACACCTTGCTCCCGTCCTCTTCTCACTCATCCAAACGGAGCGTACATTTTTCTTTGCCCCTTGTAATGCCACCACCCCCGCCCATCCATCCAGAGGACAACCCTCTGTCACTGAACCTTCTAGGGAAGGTCTCCGTGGAAGTCTTGGCTTTAATGGAGTTGATCAACTCCCTACAATGCCAACTAGACGACCGAACGGAATCACCATCAGTAGAAACACCCCCACCACAGACGCTGACTCCACCACCACCCTTGTCAATGACAGACCTTCCACCCCCGTACCAACCCAACCCATCCTCACTCCAGTCGAGTGACCCCTTTCAGGTCTAACCAGATGCCTATGCCAACGAGGTGCCATGGTTTTCTCAGCCGGCCTCCCATCCCGCCCTGCTTCCCTCACTGACCCTATTCCCCCCTCATTGGGAGACTCTGCCATGCGAAGCCCTCCAGCTCCCTCCATTCCCATCCTTCAGTCCTGGAACCCCTTTGTCCGCCCAAACGGCATACCCCCAGTGGATGATCATCCCAATGCCATGGACGTACCCGCCGTCGCTACTCCCACCTCTCGTAATCCCACCCCCGGAAGAGTCTGTTACGAGTGCCATCAACCTGGGCACCTATGCACCAAGTGTCCCCACTACCATTGTCCCTTCTGCAACATGGTTGTCCCCGGACATCCACAGTATCATTGCCCTCAATGACGCTGCAGCACTTGCCAACAGCTCAAACACTCCTGGCAGGTCTGCCTCCGAAACGACCTACCAAACAATTCCTGGGACCTCTCTGATTACCTTGTCAACGATGGAGATAGAAGCTCTTGAGGTGGAACTTCAAGACTACAAGGAGGGTAATGTTACAGATAACGAGGGGATATTACCTTTTTCCTTACCAACTCCACCCCTCACCCCAGGTCTCTGGGACAACCACCTCTTCGACTCTGGCAATCTCCTTTGGGACAGCAATCTCCCAACACCAGCACTGGACGACACTGCCTTCTAAGCAGTGTAGGACGATGGTCACTGCCATCATGGCTGCACAAGGCAGTGATGCAGATCTTTCCCCTTTCTATTTCATATTTCCTTCAGACCATTTCTTCTTGGCTATGCTCTCTCATGCATAGCCTCGTATCTCCTGATTCCCCAATCCCATCTTGGCCCCATGTAGTATATCTATTTATGGTCTCAGGAAGCCTCCCCTAAAGTTACCTAAAATCCTATATATAGAGGCTTCTCTTCCTCATGTAAACTCTAACCTTGATCTATACAATTCACCATGTTTAGATCATTACGTTCTGCTCGCTTCGCTCTCGATCACTCTAAGAGCTGGAAGTCATCTCCACCGTTGCGCTTCTGATCTTCCTGATCATCAGTGCCCCTTTCTGCTGCTTGTCCGTAGAACGCCAACACCGTCGGGGCAGTTCACCACAAGAGCATCCCCTCTGGCATTAGAGCGCTAGGGCACTCCACCCTAGGCTAGGTTCTGCCTGTATAGAGGAAGAGATGTGTTTGACCACATTGCCTGTGGTAGGGAACAGAACACAGTCATGTCACTTGTTACGCATGCCGAGTCAGTGTAACAGGCGAGTTCCAGGGTGACCTGTTCAGGTCTGAACATCTTCCAGATAATTTTACCTTTCCAGATGATCCAAGCCACATGAACACCAGTGATACAAGGCGCTTTCTTGAATTCATTTGTGAGCGACAACGGAATGTTCTGGATGATATCTTCTCATTCCAATCCCGGCTGGATGGGAAGAATCGGCTGCAGGATCCAGCAGAGAGTGGAGATGAAGACCTGACCCAGGTAAAGTGACGGTGGAGATCCCAGAATGCGCAGCTAAGACCGACAGATCAGCCTCGGGACTGGGACCAGGAATAGGTCGACAGCGGCATTGATCAATCGGATTCTCAGGAGGAACATGGCGTGTGGTCTAACTCTGCGATCAGAAATGGAAAACACAGGGAGATACGGAGCCCATCAATCCCATACGCTGATTGGTCCGACAGTGAAAACGATGTTGGTGAGTTACCTCAGAAGTCTGTTGCATTTACGATGGGGTCACGGAAACAAGGTATGTGGTTACCCACACATTCAGAACATTCAACTCAAGTTATGCAACGGAAGGAATGACAATGAGGCATACCTGCATGGAGGATGGTGGTGACAAAACAGTCCAGAGTGGCGAAGAGCACCAACCAAGACCAATCAAGGTCAGACCTCCAAGAGGCGGTAGGCTCCAATATCTAAGTCACATTCAACAATTGATTATCAGTGCCTTCATGTACAACTATGAAGTAGTTGGGAATAACTCCAAGATCAGAAAAGGACTCATCACAACTTTCTCAACAGCCATTCAAGGTTGGACCATCAAGAAAAGGTGGGTAACATGCTTGTAAACAATGGTTTTCATTGTGGACATTGTGGGAGAATCTGTTTCAAACACTGTCAATTCAGGAACCCGGGAGATCACAAGGCCAATGAATACTTGAGAGACTCAATCCAGGAATGTTCCAAGTGCCGGAAGGTCTGATCAGGTGACTCAGATCCAAGATGCCATTGTAAATCAGCCGATTAACAAGGCGAATGCACCTGTAACTCCCTCCATAGGACAGCCAGAAGAACACACTGAAGCGGTCGAATTGGTGGCCGAGATACCGATGGTCCGGAGCAATCCTTGCCCAAAGCCTATAATGAAGAGACCTGCCCCAGTTGATGACGGTGGCAATGGTAGATTGCCGGATTTCAGCTTGGATAGACCAGGGGTATTCATAACAAATTTAGCACTGACATCCCATCCAAAAAAATTGAAATCGGCGATGAAAATACCAATGGCTTTTCCCAAGGTCAGTACAGCAGATGCCGATGGTGGTGCAAAACCAAGGAATCCCAAGCCGAGGTCCCATGCTCACACCCCAGGAACATCTATTGAGATGTGCACTGAACCTGATGGTACTGTTGCATTCCCACCGTTTGAATCCTATCTAATTTACTGATAAGGTACAACGCCACATCAATCTAGGAGGGCGCATAAGGCGCCACTTCCCCGGGACGCCAAGCTGTCCACACCTGGTCCTCTGCCAAGAAGAAGATGAGCTGGTTTGTGGAATACTGCTTTGTTCATAGTCCCATATCAAATCTTGTAGTGTCCTTTTGACATGCATATAATGCGCTGCGGCATAGATGAATCACAGGATATAAAACTAAGTACAGTCTGAGCCCGGCCCACTCTCACCCGCTGTCCCACCCATCTGGTCCTTGGCCCCACTTTCTGTTTCAACCACCGCTTCAGACTCACCCAAACCTTCTACCTCTTGGATGCTGGCTATGTGTGGTAGGAGGGACAGTGGAGGCCGGAGTTGAGGCAGTTGAGAGTTGAACAATGCCGACCCCATTTGAAAGAGAGATGGAGGGCCCCAACCCAAGTTTGGGATGGTGTTCAGGCCACTACCCCATGATACCGCAGTGGTGGCTTGACTATGTGGCAGTAAGGCTCGCCAGGGCAAGGGGGCGATCAACCGAGGTGCCAAGGATTGTGTGGAGAAAGGGATGGGCAGGGAGTTAGGATGAAGGACATTCTGGGTGGCTACCGGGGGAGTGAGGGATTGCATTCATTCAGCTGAAGATGGCCCTTGGGTGGAGGGTGAGCCAGGAGTAGCCAGCTTGGTGACTTGTGGGATGAATGCCACAGTGGGTGGCTCAGAGACTTTCTCCTTGGAACCGGCCTGTGGGGGAACACGTTCAAACAGGTAGCGCATTTGTGTATACAGGTGACAAACTGTCTTGCCCCCAATTCTGTCGGCATTATCGAGGATTGGGACAGTATTGCTGCGGGGAGCGTTGGAACGGTGGGAGGTTGGAGCAGCAGGGTGTGCAGGGAAGCTGGTTGGGATTTAGACTGAGGTTGCCGACCATGTGATTGGCTACATCCCTGCCATTTTTGGGTCGTGTCAGGCGATGGGGATTGGCAAAAGTGGGATTGGGACCATTGACACTTTCTGGCCAGGGAACATCGAACCTTGCCTTTGTGGCATTCCAGGCAGGCGTGTCCTGGGTTTGGGGTGCAGGTAAAACCACAGAGGTTGCAGGCATCACATGCCTGTGCAGTGTTCCCCAATCCCGGAACGTCTGCTGCAGGTGACGGCAGACGAGACCTTCTCTCAGAGCGTCCCCTTGACCGGCCGCTGGTCGAAGCTCCTGAGGCATCGCCATGGTGTCTTGATCGTCCGTGCGACTCAACCTTGGTGTCTACAGAATCAATCTCCCAAGCCTTACCATTCCTTACCCCAGCCGTCTTTGGCACTGGCTGAGTGTCCTCCGTGTTGCTGTCCCCATCGACCAGCGTTCAACCTATCTTCTCACCCCGGAGTTTGTCGGGCATTTCAGGTGCAGGGACATTTGCTGAGGGCCCGGCCACAGAATTCCCAGTATCAACTTGGCCAACCTTGAGCCAAGGGTGGTCAGGCCAACTGGTGATGTTGTGGGTCATGATCTTGTGCCAATCTGGCCAATGGCCGTTTGCGTATTCCAGGAGCTCAATGTTGCAGGTAACTGCCAGGAGAGGCATGCTTTTGGCAGAACTTGCATGGTCCCGAACCATTTCCTAATATGCACTTTATTGTCTAGCCAGTGGAATAGAAATATGATAGCATACCAGGTGCCCTTTAATCTCGGTGATGGCCTGATGCCATGCATCTCCCTGCATGGTGCCTCATTCGGTTGTCCCAAGTACCTTGACCTTCAGAATGTTATAGATGGCTGTGGTAGCATCGTCGATGATGGATTGAATAGCGTTGGGCATAATGGATTGAAATGAGAGAGAGAATTGAAAAGAGAGGAGTGGGGAGCAGAGAGCTTTAGTATGAAAATCCCGATCAGAATGTTCCACAGATTCACTCTCTGCTGTTATTTTTTGGCAATTATGGCTGATTGTGCTATTGTCCACATTGCCCACCATGGCTAGTAACCACACACTCCACTGGTAACCGAAGGATCTCCACATCCAATTTAGAGTCCTTCGCTCAACCCTCCCCAGCATTCTATCTTTCCTCTGTTTCGGCACCAACTCGCCATGCAAAAGCAACTTCAATTCTGGATCCCAGGTAAGTGTGACTATGCTTGGTCTAGGGAAACACTTATGATTTTTTAAAGCAGATGGATCCTCGGTCACAAGCAAAGAAACATCGGTCTCGGTTTATACTGAGTCTGACTCCGTTGGTATATGATTGGCCTGGGATTGGATCAGTAATTAACATTATTTTAGATCTGGATATGATTAACCCAATGGTGCAGTGGCGCGTTCCAATCCCACCTCCATTTCATCATTACAAACCTTCTTCAATGACTACCAACATTGACGATTTCGCCGGTGTATGGGTATCAACCCCACCCCCCTTCACATCCCAGGATTCAACATCGATGCCAGGCTTTCAACACCATAATTCATCTGGAACCTGCTTTCCCACCCCTCCTTCCTTTCAATTGAATGATGATGCACAATCTCTGCATATCCCTACTCCTCCTCCATTCATCCCAACAGCCAAAGGCTGAGTCTTCGGTGCACACAAACGCATGTCAACCCCACCCATTATCGCATTGAGATGTTTAACATCGATGCCAGGTGTTCACCCCCAACTCTCTTCAGGCACCAACTTCCCAACCTCTCCCCCATTTCATCCAACAGATGATTTTGGGTCACCGCATATCCCCACACCTCCTCCGTTCATCCCTAAGGGCCACGGCCATGTCCCTGCCACAGTTTCACAGGAGGCTGTAAAGGCAAAGCACCCTGAGCAACCAGCAATTCCCTGAACATAGACCAGTTCATCAATTCCGAAAAATCAACCAGCCAAGGAACAACATAATCCTCAGGTCCTACTCGGTTGTGAGGCGAGACAGAGGAGGTGGGCTCAGGCCATGGAGATTATTGCATGTAAGAGTAAGCAAAATTTATATTTCACATTTGAAATTTACATTTATTCATGCGTCTGCATGCAGCAGGTGCAAGTAATGATGCAGAGTGCAATCAGCTGGTCAGAGAGGGGGTGAAAATCCAAGGAATTCCGAATTTCGGTGAGTACACCAAAGCCATCTAAACAGTGAACTCTGAAGATATTTGCAGTGTTTGCAAATGCTGCCACAGTCAATGGCATGGTGCAGGGGTCGATGGCCATTCAGCATCGTCCGATTGAACATCCACTGGCTCGCATAGCCATGGAAATGGCCACGGAGTCATTTATTCAAGCTTCACGGCGTAGGATAGAACTGTACCAGACCCAAGTGAGGCTGTTGGACATGTTAGAATACATTCAAGAGCAGCGTGTGTAACTATACATATATACTGCATAAATCATAAGTGGAAGAGGGTTTTCAAAGCTGAGTTGGAGTTCAAGACCACCCCATATACAGTGAGGTTGGGGATATCCACCATTCCCAGTGCCCCCGTATCCATTGGCTGTAGCTCACAAACCCCTGCTCGGTTCCCCCGTATCCAGCAAGGTCAGGCATACCCACCCTGCTCGGTCTCCCCATATCCATCGTCATTCAGCCCCACCCACACAGCCTGGTACCCCCATACACATCGATGAGGAGGCTACCTACCCCGCTTGGTGCCCTTGCATCCACCGGCACCCAGACTCACCCACCCTGCTCTGTCCCTCTGTATACAGTGAGGTCAGTGATACCCACCACACTCAGTCCCCCAGTATCATTCAGTTGTCAGTCCCATCCATCCTGCTCGGTTGCCCCTTATATATTGAGGTCAGGAATACCTACCCTGCCTGGTCCTCCCATGTCCATCAGCAATCAGCCACTCCCACCCTTCTCGGTCTCCCCGTCTACACCAAGGTCAGGGATACCTACCCATTCCGGTGCCCCCATATCCATCGGCATTCAGCCTCACCTGCCCTGCTCAGTCCCCCCATATCATTTGGTTGTCAGCCACACCCACCCTGCCCAGTGCCCTCATACCCATCGGCAGTGAACCACACTCACTCTGTCCAGCCCCCATGTATCTATGTGCACCCTGTTACACCTGCCCCATTCGGGCCCCCCGTATACATCAATGTCAGTCACACTCACCCCACTTGGGGCCCTTCCGTATTCTGCACATGTCCATCTCAGCCAGGCCTGACTGTGTCTCACGAGCCTCATATATCTCGGGCCCATCATGGGGTCATTTGTATATGTCAGGCCTTTTGCAAGCAAGCTCTCCATATGCTATGGGGGATTGTAACTACATTATGTGAGGGCCGAGGCTAGCAATGGAGCAAAACCAAACGTTTGCATGCATTCTTATGTGTTCTCATCACTGATCGTTCAGAGAAAAGTATAGGTTACTAGTAGGAAACGTCAAACACAATCCAAAACCCGTACTGGCGACTGAAAAGGGAACCTCAATACAGCCCTATATATCAACACTGAATGCCTCCCTCGAAGTGGTCTGAATTCTCCCAGCACCCCATCTTAAGACGCTCGCACCATGCATCAAATCTTAAATTTTTACCCGGCGTCTCTGGATTGCTCCAAAAACAATGCCTCCCTCGAAGCAGCGGTCCAAATCCTTCTAGCATCCTGTCTTGATATGCTTGCATCATGCATCAAGTCTTTTTTTTTTACTGATGTTTCTAGATCACTTCCAAGACTCTGACTCCGATAGACAATTACAATCCGCTGCACGCTGTCCACTCAGATATTCTACTTTATTCATTAACTATGCTACATGCTTTGTTCCTTTCTATGCTTGTACCCCATGTCTTGTGCACACATAGTATCGAGTTTCTGATGCAACTGATGCTTGATATCTGTTGTTCATGAGTGTGAAAATTTCTCAACAGTAAGAAGATTTGGCAGTAACAGAGTGACCAATTCTTGGTGATGCCAGTACTACAAACAAGCAGCAAAATATGAAATTTACACTAACACTTAGGCTACAAACTGACGTCTGGAACACAAGGTTTCACTACCACAAGACCACCAATTCATTGTCATTGAGACTAATTGTTAGTAGCAAAAATGTCGAGATCATTGACAGTTCATGGGACTGATTTCTGGTGATTGTTAATGATTTCTATCTACCTTGGCACAGCTCAAGAGTGCGCCAGACAATGATAATAATTACTTTTACTTCCCTCAGTGTATACCACGTTTAAAGATTGCTCGTTGCGTTGTGCATATGTACACTGTGTTTGGGCATGTTAGGTTTCTGCTATTTTTGTGATGCCGGCAGTGACGATTCCAACTATATCTACTGCAGTCACCATGTCCACTGGCAAACAGCCCCTAGACCGCACTGCGCAGGAGGAATTAGAAGTTACTCCAAAGGCTCCCAAGTTCGGAGACCCTGGAGACGAATACAAGACAGCGGATGAAAAGATACACCAACAACTCTTGCTGCTGCGGAAAGACGGATCACTGCCCATTCCCCTGGGACTCTCTGCACTACTGATGATTTAC
>JBBPSM010000613.1:0-10574 GCA_038093595.1 Butyriboletus regius
GTTTAGGGGAGGCTTCCTGAGACCATAAATAGGCATACTCGTAAGCGGCCAAGATGGGATCGGGGATGATTGGAAATACGAGGCTATGCGTAAGAGAGCATAGCCGAGAAGGAATGGTCCGTAAGTAATATGAAATGAAAGGAAAGATCCGCACCACTGCCTTGCACAGCCATGATGGCAGTGGCCATTGCCCTACACAGCCTAGAAGGCCGTGTTGTCCAGTGCAGGGGTGAGGAGATTGCCGTTCCAGAGGAGATCGCCGGAGTCGAAGAGGAGGTCATCCCATAGACCCAGAGTGAGGGGCAGTGTTGGTAGTGAAAAAGGTAATACCCCCTCGCTAACCGTAACAGTACCGGTGGCTGAGGTTACAGTGTTGTTGTGGGAGAATTGCGCCATCTTTAACCAATCTGCCTAGTCGTTCTGCTTCTTCCCAACATACGCACAAAGATATTGCTCGAGATCTCTATTGATTCTTTCTGTTTGGCCATCCGTCTGAGGGTGGTAGGCCGTGGAGATCTTTTGGGATATTCCGAGCAGCGTGCATAGTTCCTTGGTGAAGGCAGATACGAACTGGGGTCCTCTATCCGAAACGAGTGTGGAGGGTAGTTCATGAATTGACCATACGTGGTCTCTAAATAATTTGGCGAGGTCTGAGGAAGAACAAGTGTCCGTGGTAGGAATAAATACCACTTCTTTAGAGAATCGATCTACAACTACACAGATGGCGGTGAAAGAATGTGATTCGGGTAAACCCGTAATGAAATCTACAGATAAATCTTCCCATGGATGCTTTGCCGCGGGAAGGGGCATGAGTTTTCCTGCCGGTGCTTTTTGCTTACCCTTCGTGAGGGCGCACACTTGGCAGCTGTCTACATATTTTTTAACGTCCATAGTGACATCAGGCCACGAAAAGTATCGTGTAAGTGTATGAATAGTTTTAGAGTGTCCGCCGTGACCCGAGACTGGGGAGTCGTGGCATAATGTAAGAAGGCGTGTACGTAAAGGTTCGGGGACAAAGACTTTGTTTTTGTTAATTTTGAAAATATTCATATTATAATCAAAGAGGTAGTCATTGATTGCGTCGACCCCTAGGGAAATCGATTCGCTTTCAAGCTCCGATAAGAAGTCCGAAGAAAGTGAGACAGAATTAATAAAGAGAGAAGGAGGAAGTACTGTAATATTGGTATTATGGTCCGGTACTGCATCGCCATGATCTGGACGACAAGAAAGAGCGTCAGCCCGGCCATTGGAAGATCCCGGTTTATAAACAAATAGATAGTTAAATTCTTGAAGAAGCGCATGCCAGCGTGCTTGACGACCACTGAGGGTTTGCGGCTTCTTCCAATATTCTAGATTCTTTTGATCGGTCCAGATTTCGAATCTTTCACGACCTATTAAATAATGATGCCATTCTTCTAATGCCCGAATGACTGCAAGTAATTCTTTATCGTAAATAGGATAGTTGCGCTCAGCGCTATCAAAAGAGTGAGAGATGAAGGCGATAGGCCTCCAATTACTGTCTTTGCATAACGTAGAGAGCACTGCTCCCGTGGCGATGTCCGAAGCATCGGTCTCCACTCGCACTTCTTGATCGCGGTTAGGATACGCAAGAAGTGGAGCTGACGTAAATTTTTCTTTTAAGGTATTGAATGCCTTTTGTTGATCGGGACCCCACGTGAACGGAACGTCTTTCTTGGTAAGGTCGTTCAGGAGGCGTGCGATCTCGGCGAAACTGCAATAAAACGTCTATAATAATTACAAAGTCCCAGGAAGCCCTGCAGCTGTTTGAGTCGAGTCGGCACGGGCCAATCCATGACGCCGGTGACCTTTCCTTTCTGCATAGTTACCCCCTTTTTAGATACTACCATTCCTAAAAAGTCTACTTTGTCCGTAGAGAAGTGGCACTTCGAGGGTTTTACATAAAGGTCATTCTCCTGTAGGCGAAGAAGGACCTCTTTTACTATCTCTTCATATTCCTCCTTGGATTTTTTCGACGTGAATATCATACAATCGTCGATATAAATGATTACCACCGCATACATATCGTTAAATATGTCATTCATCATCTGTTGGAATGTGGGCGGTGAGTTAGTCATTCCAAAATACATAACGGTGGGCTCGTATGCCCCGATGGGAGTGACAAAGGCACCCTTCCACTCGTCTCCTTCCTTTATCCGCACATTGTTATACCCCCAACGTAAGTCAAGGGCAGTGAACATGTCAGCATCTTTCAGCCGATCGATAAGTTGTGGGATCAGGGGTAGAGGGTAAGAGTTTTTGATGGTGCCCTCGTTTAAATATCTATAGTCCATTACCATACGTTTCTTACCATCTTTTTTGGGTATGAAGAATACCGGAGCCGTTTGCGGAGACTTTGATGGTTTGATGTAGCCCTTCTTTAGTTCTTTGTTGATGAAGGTGCGTACTTCTTCCATCTCTATATCCGATAAGGGGATTACTCGACCCTTCTTCGGCACGAAGTCCAGTTTGAGCTCGATGGCGTGGTCCCACGCTTTCTTTTTGGCATTCTGGTCGACTCTTGTTCCGAGAAGATATCTAGAAAATCGTGGTAAGCTTTTGGTACCTGTTCTTTGAGTCCTTCTTCTATAGTACGTATGTGAGTGAGGCTATAGTTTGTAGGTCTGAGTCCCATAATTTTACAGTATTGCGTACAACGCTGGAAATGAATGGTTTGTTTTTCCCAGTCGATCTCGGGGTTGTGGCAGTAAAGCCAGTCATACCCGATGATCATACGATGGGTTCCTAATTTAGAGATATAAGCGTCTAAGGTTTCATAATGTCCTTCGACTTCCACAACCAAGGTTACCACGTGCTGGATCTGGCCTATGGCACTGTTCGACCCATCAGCATTATGTACCTTGATTGGTTGGTCTAGGGCGAAGAAGGGAATCCCATGATGCGCGACATAGTCTTTATCAATAAAAGTGTGGGAGGCCCCCAAGTCCAAGAGAGATTTGAACTGGTGGCGTATCCATTGGCCATTCTGCTGGCAATGTATGACAGTCTCAAGTGAGAACTCTCCACCGAATGACAATGTCGTTGCCCGATGCATAGTGACCTTTGAATTGAGGGGTTTATAAATACGCGATATTTTTTGTGGTTTTATAAGAGAATTAAGCACACTTTTATTATACTCTGGTGCCACGCTCAATTGAGATGCTCTTACAGAGTTAGAGGAAATATTACAAAGTATAGACGAAAAAGTAGAGATGGGGAAATTGCTGTCCGTACAAGTAACTAAAGGTCCTTGCAAGTGAACACCCTCATCATTCACCTGCTGCTGCCTTTTAACGCCTCGGCCGCTCGGTGTTTGGCCTCGGTTTCGAATTTGTCCTTGTAAAAGGCTTCGGCCTCCTCCGAGATGAAGGCACGATGTTCTGCTTGCGGTACCGGTGCAGTAACTGGGGGGAGAGGAAGTGGACGACCCGCGAAATGCTGCGCTGTCTGGGCGCCTTGATAAAAACCGGCATACTCATTTTCTGCCATTTGCACGTAAGTGCCTTGATCGAAATCCCAGACATACTGGGCGCGTTGTTGGGGGGGACGGGGAGGGCGGCGGTACGGATTCTTTGGACAGTCGGGCTTAATGTGGCCTGCCAAGCCACACAAGAAACATGTCCTGGTATCGGGTCGGGGAGCTGGTGCAGCCTGCTGCACACCTATCTCCATTGGTGCTCCTCGACCGGGTTGGGTCCCGTATGGCGTAAACTGTGGCTGTTGTTGCTGCGGGGGGGGGGAGATGTGTCGGCAGGTGAGGGGGGTACTGCAGACGCGGAGGTTGCCGAGGTTGGAATCGGGCATTAATTGGAGGTCCCCTTTCGACCTGCATTTGTTCAAAGGATCGCCCGATCCTCTGGTATTCCTTGACAATATCCTCATAGTCCAGCATGAGGGTCCTTGGGTTGAGCTGTGCTTGTTCGTAGATCTTGTAGTCTACGGCCTTTTTGATGAGGGTGAGGGCGTGGTAATCCTTGATATTTGCCTCCCTCTTCAGCACTTCAAACCTTTGGACGAACAGGTCTATTGGATGCCCGTTCTGTTTTAACGCCTCAAGTTTCCTTAACGACTCATGCGCAAGTACGTCGATCCTGAAATAGGACTGGATTTTGCCTTGGAGGGTGACCCATGAGGGCCAAGCCGACTCCCCTTTTTGCCCAGTGACGATGCCCTGAGCATTTTTGACGTTGTCAAACTCGGCGTTGTGATATTTTTCGAGGGTAATCTGGGAGAAACCCTCGGCCTTCTTTTCCAACCTGGACAGGACAGCTACGCAGTGCAGCTTGTCCGATTTCCGCGACTGGGCGTCCACCCACAGTCGCAGCCTTATCAACCATAACCAGAAGGTGGCCTGGTCACCATCCCACTTCTCAGGGTCGGTGATCTTCTTTGTAACATTGGCCTTGTCTTTGTCCACGTTCAGCATGGCCACCCGCTGGACGAGGTCGTCGAGATCTACTGGTCCCGACATTCTTTATTTCTTGGGGGCGGGGTAACGGGAATTGGGGCGAAGGGAGGTTTTCGGGCGGAGGTAGGGACGGAAGTGTTGGATGCCGTAGATGGAAAAAGCGGAGCCAAAATAGGTGTATCGTTTCTTTTCTGGATTGGCCCAGTAGACCTTCTTTCTCCTTTGGGCGGGAATCTTGCCTGATCTTCTTTTAGCTCCTTACTGTGTGGTATCTTCCAACCGCACTCTGGGGAAGCCTACGTCGGTATTGATTTTAAAAAAAACGTGTCTTGGTGACTGCGGTGATCTGGGACAAAAACTCTCAAAGACTTTTTCCTAAAATCTGGCTGGCGAGCACATCAGGAAGAATCGTGATGATCCTGACTATCGCTCTGATGTGACGTTACGGGTGATCACAAGAACCCGGGTACACCAGCGTAGTACCACACGAACAGTTAGACCTCAACTGATAACGGGGGCTAGTGCACTATGCCCGACAGCAACTTTATCCTTATTTGTATGGCAGACGACTGTATGTGAACAGTGCTTAGCGAGTGCTTTACTCATCACCGTCAAGTGGTGATAATTGGAGACGTTCCCTTAGCTCTGGGATCCGAGCGGTGTGTATGACAGTCTAATCCAAGTGTTGCGAGTGGGAATCACTACACAGCACACGGCTCAGATCTTACGTCTTGCAGGCTGCACAGGTCCTGGCTCAGTGAAGAGGGTATGTGGGTCGCGTCTGAACAGCACCAGCCTACAATGACCAAAGGCCAAGGCAATGACTATAGGTGATGAACAAAGTGGATTAGACTGGGGATCCAGTTGTCAAAGTGTCTACTTTATATATGTTACAGGAATGCGCACAGACCAGGCTGTGCGTGAGAGAGATTACTACATAGGGATAGAATAAAGAAGCGTGTGTGGGAGGAAGATGACGGAGATGAACGTGGGAATAGTTAAGGTGTGAATACAGATGGAGATTAAAAGGGTGAGGCATGTCACGTGACTAAGTCTAGGCTTAGGTCAGGTGATGGTTTCTCACGGTCACGTGATTTGGAAAGTGAAGGTTGAACGTGATAAAAAGTTTGAAAATATTCATTATTATAACAATGCTCAGCTCCAGTGCCATCATTGACACTTGCCAAGTGCACAATTGCCATCCCGATCACTTGAATCCAACCAAGGAAAGCTCCAGCTCATATCTGGCGAGTGGCAAAGCGTTTGTACCCATGAAATGAACAATGTCATCAATCATGCAAGTGTGAATTTGATTGCACACAATTCAATTGGTGAGTCTCCATCTGTTTTTGATTGATTTTGCTTATGCTCATGCTCCCGAAGATTTACCAGCTCCCCATGTTGCATCTCCCCCTTCAGTCGAACGAGATAACAATTGCAGAAGTGGGGTGCACAACAGCTCAGTACAACAGAGCAACTGTCCAAATGGCACCCTGTTGTGTATGAACATGGCAGAACATATTGCAGATGTCAATCAGCCATTTGCTAGTGCTAGCCTGCCAGGTGTCATGGCCTATCCACAAGCAGTGCATCACGTGCCCTGCCCACAAACACCATTGTGCCCACAGCCTCTTGTAAGTCCCTTGTTGATTGTGCTGTTTTTCTGACAGCTCTAACACCTAATGCAGCCTGAGGTACCCAGCATCATATTGAATGATGACATGATCACTTGCAATGATAATGATGCCAATCCCAGTCCTGATCAACAAGGAGGTGATGAGGGCGACTCAGATGTAAATGACAAGTTAGTAATGCATGCACCACATCCACAAATAGCATCCTGCCCCCAACCTCTGGTGAGTCTTCTGACACACACCATCACTTGTCTATCACTGCAGTGCTCATGTTCTTGATCAGGGAGATGAGATGCCCTGGTTCACAATTATTCACTGTCAACAAGACAATGCTTTCCTGTGCCTAACAACTTGTATGGATCTGATGTTGTGGTGGCCAGTGCACTAGATGGACTCAATGAAGATGTTGAGAATAAGGATGAGGTAGCTGAGCTAGATTGGGAAATTTCACCATGAAATGATGATAATTGCCCTGCTATGGAGGGAGATGACCCTCCTGGTCCTTTGAGAGATGGCTGTCCTTATTCCTCACTGCCGACATGGCTCAAGAATTATTACTATCAACTATGAGATTGGCTTGTTAGTGAGATGAAGTGAAATTCATTCCATATGTGTTATGACTGTTGGAGGTCATAGCAATGTGACACAAGATTATACTTCCAGTTACCACCTGCAATGATCCAGGCCAAAATATAATTGTATGCTTCAAGTATGCATACTTCTGGTTTCTGACTTCTGGCAAAAATGCCTAGCCACAGTCAGATCTGTGGAAAAAGATCAAGTTTGAGAAGTCCTGAGATTACCCTCTGTCTGGGTCTTAGATTATCCCAGCGAGGGCCTAAGTGCACAACCTGGTGTGTGAGCAGAGGTTCATTATACAGGCAGAACCTCCCTATAGTCAAAGACGAGGACTGAGGGCTAATGCCAACAAACAGATGAGGGTGCTGATCACAATGATGATTATGCCAAGTAGAGTGGAGATGGCTTCCAGACTAGGATCAAAGTCGAAGCAAGTGGAAACGAGGAGATCTATACAATGAAAGGTGTAGATCAAGGTTAAAGTTACATGAGTGCTAATGGCAGGATTTACATAAATACTAAATAAAGTACCTTGGAGCTGGTCACATAACTATAAATAAGGAAACAGATCAGGATGGGATCTCAGTCATGTAGCTGTGTGGGATATTGGAAATACTAGGCTCTGTGCAAAAGAGCACAGCCAAGAAGGCAATGTCTGGATCAAGAAACAGATTAGGAGGGGAAATGAAAGTCTGTGCATTGCCTTGTGCAGCCATGATTGTAGTGGTTGCAGCTGGGGTTGTCTAAAAGGTAGTGTTGCTATGTGATGTTGGTTCCTCAGTGGTTTTCCATGAGTATGTTCTGGTGGTGTTGACGAGAAGATCACCCCATACACCAGAGGAGGTGGGTGGTGAAGGGAGGAGAAATATAGGGGTGTTCTCCAGAACTGTAACAATACCCTCCTTGTGGTCTTGAAGTTCCATCTCAATCCCTGTCCCTGTCATTGATGAGGTAGTTGGTGAGGTTTCATGAGTCTTTGGTGGCATGGCAGACTGCATCACTATGTCTGAGTAAGTGGCAAAGGGTGCAACATTGTTGGGGGCAATGATATTGTGGATGTCCAGGGGCATCCACACCACAGTAGGGGCAATAGTAGTGGGGGCACTCAGAATGGAGGTGGCCAGGTTGATGGCACTTGAAAAACTGGACTAGGATGGTGGGAGCTCGAGAGATAGAACCATTATCATGGGATATGACCAGGGTATGGGAATGACCATTACCTGGGGTATTACCAGTGGAGTGAGGGGTTGTGATGTGAGGGATCCCATTTGAGAGAGGAAGGGGAGCATCATGAGTGCTCCTCATTGGAGAGTCTCCCAATGAGGGGGGAGAATGGTTGATAGGGGAATGGGAGGGAAGGCCAGCTGAGAAAACCAGGTTGCCTCTCCAGCAGAGGTACCTGGTGGGGCCAGAAAGGGGTCAGGAAATGGGAAGGGAGGTGCTTTGTATGGGAGTGGTCTCTCTGCTACTGTTGGAGTTGATGATGGTGGTAGAGGCATCTCTGTCAGTGGAATGTCTTCCTGGTTGTCCAACGCCTTCTGAAGGAAGTTGATCAACTCGGTTAGTGCTCACACCTCCTGCAACACTTTTGAGCATGGGCTCAGCAACAGAGAAAACTCCTCAGTGGGGAAGGAGATCCACAAGGAAGGGATTTCAAGGGGCAAAGAAAAGCAAATACTCTTTTTGTTTGAGGCTGAAGAGAATGGGTGCAAGATGATATTCAATGAGATGGAAAGGGGGAAGGGAAATGGAGTAATTGAGTCCCTTGTTGAAGAGGGCATTGAGAATCCTTGCATAAATCTGCAAAATGAGCTCCATTGGGTCCTCTCCAGGGAGAGGGGCACCTGCCTGGTTTCAGGTGGCCCTGGTGAGAAGAGATTGAAACAAGAGAAGAGGCCATAGGTGATGACATGCTGGACTACTGCATCATTGACAAGGAGGGAGGGGAGACATTGGATGGTACAAAGAAATTCAGCATCCTCAAGAACACTGGTGTTGAGGAGTCTGCAGGCATTGACAGAGAGTTGATGAAGTCTTTTGGAAAGAGGGAGAGGGGGAAGATTGATGGATATCTATTACTTGTAGTGATAGGGACAATAGTTAATGGGGCAGAAGTACAGTAGATGTGTTTGGCAGCATGCTTGGGGATGTCAAGATCAGGGTAATGGACTTGGAGATGGGCTTGGATAAGAACAGCAGAGATGTGAGAGATGGTAATTAAAAGGGAAGAAAGATCTTGGGACATTGAAACTCTATCAGAGTTTGTGCAGTCTTTTATACTCCTGAAGCATCATAGTCTTGGTGTTTCCTAGATTGAATTCAGATTTCCATGTCCATTCTGCAGCAGAGTATCCTTTCTAGTGTATGAGGTACTGCCTTCATC
Organism: Butyriboletus regius; assembly: GCA_038093595.1. Taxonomy (NCBI): domain Eukaryota; kingdom Fungi; phylum Basidiomycota; class Agaricomycetes; order Boletales; family Boletaceae; genus Butyriboletus; species Butyriboletus regius. The sequence continues at coordinate 9,023 of JBBPSM010000613.1, forward strand.
CTTTCAAACCCTGATGATTGACAATGTACTCCATTTCATATTCCTCTTCTGTTCCAACTTGTTCCAGAGGAGGTCAGGTGAAGGTGGGTCCATATTCCATGGTTTCCCAATATGGGGAAACCAGGGGGGCATGGAATATGTTGTGGATTTTCCATTGTGGTGGCAGTTTTAACTGGAAAGCCACTGAAGATATCACTTTTGTGATTTCGAAGGGTCTTGTCTGTTTTTGGAACAGTTTTCAAGATGGAACCTGGAGTTTGAGTTTTTGAGTTTTGAGCCATATTCAATCTCCTATTTTCCAGAGTCTGAAATGAGAAAAGGTTCTCTCCTTCATGTGTTGTTCGGCCAGGGTGTGGGCTGCTTCTGCTTCTTTTTGTGTGTTTTCCATTTTAAAGAGTCACTATTCTAGTGTAGGAAGGAACATCTTGCCAAGAGAGGGGTAGGACTGGGGTTCATATCCGAGGATTAGAAAGAAGGGGGACTTTCCTGTTACCAAATATGTGGCTAAGTTATGAGCAAATTCAGCCATGAAAAGTAGTTCCAGCCATCAGTGGAGTTGTCCATCATAGAAGCTCTGGAGATACATACATTTCCAATCTTGGTTATAGCATTCTGTTTCTCCATTGGTCTGTGGGTGGTAGGCTGTGGAGAGCGCAATGTTATATTGCAGGAGTCTTGCCAGCTCCCTAGCAAACACAGAGGCAAATTGTGGTTCTCAATCAGATACTAGTTTGCTGTGTAATCCATATCACAGGAAGACTTTTTCAAAGAAAAGTCAGGCTATACCTGCCGCATCCACAGTTTTCAAGCAGGGTAACCCTTTACTAAGGCCATGGTCAGCCACAATCATAACCAAGTCAAAGTCCCTCACTGGGGGTAGGTTGGTGATCAAATCCATTGATAGATTCTAGAAAGGGCGTTGTCCAATACAGGGCAATGGCGTCACTGGGGGGACAGTGAGATGGGTTTGGACTTTAAAAGACTGGCATGTAGTACAGTCTTGGATGAATTTCCAGATGAATGTAGAGAGACCAGGCCACCAATAATTCTTTGAGAGGAGTGCCACTGTTCTAAAGTGGCCACCATGTCCTCCTATGAGGGATTTATGGATGATGGTGATGAGCTCTTTTTTAATGGGTTCTTGAATGTACAGTATAGTTGTCCCTTGAAAGAGAGACAGCCTTCCAAATAGGTCCAATCAGAGGGGGAGGATCTGGTGAAGAGAGGTTCCTCTTTCTCCATAGCTATGAGAGCCGAGATCACTAGCAGGTCTGATTTTGTGGAATTGCTAATCTTTTCTGCAAGGACTGTGTCAATAGCCTGCCCTTGGTGATCAAAGGTGTTATCTGGAAGAATTTGAACATCTTCATTGTCCTTGGAGGTGTTCACTTCATTGCAACATGAGAGTATGTCAGCTGGTGCCAGTTGTGTTCCTGGGAGAATGTGGTATTCCATGTTGAAGTCCTGTAAGAACAGGAGCCACCTGGCTTGTTGTTGTGACAACTTTCTGGATTCTTTGAAGTAGGTGAGGTTTTGTGATCAGTCTGTACAA
>JBBPSM010000614.1:0-10574 GCA_038093595.1 Butyriboletus regius
TCACGTGACTGAGTCTAGACCTAGATCATGTGATGGTTTCTCACGGTCACGTGCACTGGTCACGTGATTCGAAAAGTGAAAGTTTAAGTGCGATAAAAAGTTTGAAAATATTCATTATTATAACAGGTCCCCTTTCAACCTGCATCTGCTCAAAGGATCGCCCGATCCTCTGGTATTCTTTCACCATATCCTCGTAATCCAGTACGAGGGTTCCGGGATGAAGTTGCGCTTGCTCGTAGATTTTGTAGTCTACGGCTTTTTTGATGAGGGTTAGCGCGTGATAGTCCTCAATGTTTGCCTCGCGCTTTAGCACCTCGAATCATTGGATGAACAGGTCGATAGGGTGCCCGTTCTGCCTTAGCGCCTCGAGTTTCCTTAACGACTCGTGCGCGAGTACGTCGATCCTGAAGTAGGACCGGATTTCCCTTTGGAGGGCGACCCACGAAGGCCACGCCGATTCCCCTTTCTGCCCAGTGATGATGCCTTGAGCATTTTTGATGTCGTCAAACTCGGCATCATAGTATTTTTCGAGGGTAATTTGCACAAAGCCCTCGGCCTTCTTCTCCAACCTGGACAAGACAGCTACGCAGCGCAGCTTGTCTGATTTCCACGACTGGGTGTCCACCCACAGTCGCAGCCTTATCCACCATAGACGGAAGGTGGCCCGGTCGCCGTCCCACTTTTCAGGGTCAGCGATCTTCTTGGTGACCTTGGCCTTGTCCTTGTCAACGTTCAGGGCGGCCAGTCGCTGAATGAGATCGTCGAGATCTACTGGTCCTGACATTACTTTTTCTTGGGGGCGGAGTAACGAGGATTAGGGCGGAGGGATGTTTTTGGACGAAGGTAGGGGCGGAAGTGTTGAATGCCGTAAATGGCAAAGGCGGAACCGAAATAGGTGTAGCGTTTTTTCTCTGGGTTGGCCCAGTAGACCTTCTTTCTTTGTTGGGCAGGAATCTTGACTGCTTTTCTTTCAGCTTCTTACTGTGTGGTATCTTCCAACCGCACTCTGGGAAGCCTACGTCGATGTCGATAAAAAAAAAACGTGTCCTGGTGACCGCAGTGACCTGGGACAAAACTCTCAAAAACTTTTCCTCGTATTGGCTGGCGAGCATGTTGGGAAGAATCGTGATGATCCCAACTATCGCTCTGATGTGACGTTATGGGTGATCACAAGAACCCGGGTACACCAGCATAGTACCACACGAACAGTTAGACCTCAACTGATAATGGGGGCTAGTGCACTATGCCCGACAGCAACTTTATCCTTATTTGTACGGCGGACGACCATATGTAAACAGTGTTTGGCGAGTGCTTTACTCGTCACCGTCAAGTGGTGATAACTGGAAATGTTCCCTTAGCTCTGGGATCCGAGCGGTGTGTATAGCAGTCTAATCCAAGTGTTGCGAGTGGGAATCACCAACAGCACACGGCTCAGATCTTACACTTTGCAGGCTACATGAGTCCTGGCTCAGTGAAGAGGGTATGGGGGTCACGTCCGAACAATACCAGCCTACAACGACCAGAGGTCGAGGCAATGACTATTGGTAGTGAACAAAGTGGATTAGACTGGGGATCCAGTCGTCAAAGTGTCTACTTTATATATGTTACAGGGAGGCGCACGGACCAGGCTGTGCGTGAGAGAGATTACTACATATAGGTAAAGTAAAGAAGCGTCTGTGGGAGTGAGATAATGGAAATGAATGTGGGAATAGATAAGGTGTGAACATAGACGGAAATTAAAACGGTGAGGCATGTCACGTGACTAAGTCTAGACCTAGGTCAGGTGATGGTCTCTCACGGTCACGTGATTTGAAAGGTGAAAGTTGAATGTGATAAAAAGTTTGAAAATGTTCATATTATAACACCATTCAGCTCTACCATTCTGTTGAGGAGTATGCAGTGCGGACTCATAGATACGAATACCGTGGTCACACATAAGCTTTTCAAAAGCTTTCAACTTATATTCTCCCCCTGCATCAGACATCCATCACATAATATGGGAATCGTATTGGGTCTGAACATATTTGATGAAGTCCTTAGTGGCCGATCAGGCCTGGTCTTTAGAGCGTAGGTGTTGTACCCAGCCCATAGACGTATAATCATTATGAAAAACGATGGCATATTTATGTCAGTGATACGATTCGACCTCAAAGGCCTTAAGGTCTGAGTATATCAACTTGAAGGGTTTAAACGCATGCAATTCATTGGGTTGAAAAGGGCGGTTTGCCTGTTTGCCTAGTTGGCAGCCAGGGCAGACTGGCTCTGTAGAAGGTATGTATGTGCACATCAGGAAAATCCTTAGTGTGCTTTCATACAGCTCTTAGAACATCCCTTGAGGGGTGTTCAAGGCGGTGATATAGTAAGTTGTAGTCAAGGGCAATCGTGTCTAAATTCGTGATACTTGAACTGTGGACTGTAAGTACTTTAACCCAGTACATCATATCAGTGCCATGGGTATGGAAAGATATAAGTGTTTTCCCTATGCACTTATCATGAATGTCAATCATGTGAGAGGTGCTGATGGCTGTCAGGCAAGTATCTTTGAGCAAAGTGCCCAGAGAGATAAGTCGTAGGATATAGGCTGGCATGTAGATAGTTGGCGATAAACGCACAACATTGTCTTTGTACCAAATGAGTACAGTGCCTTGCCCTAGGATAGGTGCTTGGCCATTTGCCATCTGAGTGTTGTGAGGGTGGGTGAACACTTGATATTCAATGAAGTTGTTGATATTGCTAGTAAAGTGTGACAAAGCTCCCGACTCGAGAAGCCACATATCGGGCATATCCTCTAGTCAGATGCAATTATCTTCGTGTGCTTTCTCTTTACCCTTGTAACTATACTTATGGGCTTCACAGTTGTCACACTGGGTATAGAAGCACATAGTATGAGTGTCCATTTTTGCACTATCTACTACAGAGGACAAGATATAGTCTACATACTGTGGCAAGTAAGGCAATTGCTCATCAGTCTCTGTGTGAGTAGAGTGAAATGGGACATACTCAATGTCATTCCCTTCACCACTGTCCAGGTTGAAGTAGTCCTCGTATGATAATTCATACTCTTCAACCTCCTCAGGGATCTCAGATCCTAAGGAGACACAGTCTTCCGGGTCCACTAGGTATTCCTCAACTGGTACTTCAATGATCTGTTCGAGACGTTGAAGGAGGGAACATGAGGAGGATGCTCTGGGAGTGAAAATCTCCTGTTCAATAGGAGCAAGGGCAGTGTTCGTCGACGGAATATGGCCTTTCTCATCAGGGAGATGAGAGAAACCAGAGGCACTGAAAGTGGTGGCTTGTAGCTGGTTTGGAAGGTTGTGGTCGTCGTCAACCAGATAGGATGAGGCATTGTTCTCCCTATAGAAAGGGGAATGTTTCTGATGAGTATGCTTGGCCCGTTTGGTAACAGGCTCAAGTCAGCAGATGGTTTTGGTGGTTGGGGTGACCCTGAGATGACAGGCTAAGTCGATGGTCTTGACCGTCTGCATGAATGTGGGTGGGCTGTAGTGGGCCACACCAAGGGTGTGAGAAAGGTGACGAGGGTTGGCGGTGGGTGTATGGAAAATGGTGGTGGCAGGGTCAATGACAGGCGCATCTGGGAAGGTAGTGAAAGCGAAGGAGGTAATAGCATTAGCATTGTTGGAGCGCGCCTTTCGGTGCTGCTCCTGCTTGTTAATTGCCTCTTGCAATCGGCCTCCATGTCACTGCTTCTTCTTCTCCCCCTGATCCTGATTTGATGAAGGGCCGGGCTGCGAGCCTTGCAGCTGCTGCTGGGCATGGAATTGTAGGTCCTTACCTTTGCACCTGACTGCACTGATCTTGTGGGCAGCATGGTCAGTCGTCTTGTGATGAGCAACATGCTGTTGCCACGCCATTATGGCCATGCGCTCCAGTTCAGAGACTGGGGGAATTTCATCAGCGGGGGTGCTAGAAGAAGAGCTCGCAGTGTTGGCGACTTGTTTTGGGGTGGACATGTTCAGTACCTGAGTGAGGACATCCATATAACAAGGTATTTTGGCAAGGACAATTATGGCCTGCATCTGCATGGAGACAGGGTACTTGTACTCGCTGAGGCGGGTGAAGTGTGTATTGAGTTTGGCAAAGGTGGAGGTGGGATGGTTGTTCTCCGCGATCATCATATCCATCATTGCTTTAAACTCCACATAGGTGGAGGCAATGGATGGCTTGGAGAACTGCTGCTCCAGACTGTTCCAGATGTTAATGGCAAAGTTCTCGTTAGCGTACTTATTATGGAGGTTACTGTCAATCTTGAGGAGCAGGTAACTGAGAGTGTGGTTGTTGGTGATGTACCACTTGTTGACCTTATTTGCGTTGGACTCATTGTCCGCAAGGGTAGGGCATCTCTGGTTCATGGTGAACCAGTAGCCAGAGGCCTTGAGAAACGCCTTCATCTTTGGCATCCAAACGAGCTAGTTGGGGCCAGTGAGGATGGGGATGGAGGCAGCAAGAGAGGTTGAGTTGGAGAAAGACATTGTTTATGTATTATATCTAGGATAGAATGTTAGTACCGGAGAATGCAAAGAGCAGAATATGGCAGCATAAATCACACTGTCAATGTTTAGAGCCTAGTACACAGGGACATAGTCTCCTGGTATAGGGTACACCTGGTTGCTTAATATTCCGGTGTATAGAACGTACAGGAATGCAACACATCGCTCAAGCTCAGTGTTATGTTGACTTGGTACACGTGACAAGTGACACGACTGTGTTCTGTTCCCAACCACAGGCGATGTGGTCGAACACGTCTCTTCCTCTATATGGCTGAAACCTAGTCTAGGGTGGAGAGCCCTAGCACTCTAACAGCAAAGGGATCGACAGAACCTAGCCTGGGACACGAGGGGTCCTAGCGCTCTAGTGTCGATGATGATGCTCCTGTGGTGAACTGCCCCGACGGTGTCGGCGTTTTGCAGACAGGCAGCAAAAAGGGGTGCTGATGATCAAGAAGATCAGAAGCGCAACGGCGGAGATGACTTCCAACTCGAAGCAGATGAGGCAGTTGAGCGAAGCGAGCGGAACGGGTGATTACATGGTATATTATGTAGATCAAGGTTAGAGTTTACATGGGAATGGAAGCCTTCTATATATAGGGTTTTAGGTAATTTAGGGGAGGCTTCCTGAGTCCATAAATAGGCATACTATAAATGGCCAAGATGAAATCAGGGGAGATCGGGAGATACGAGGCTATGCATAAGAGAGCATAGCCGAGAAGGAATGGTCCGTAAGTAATATGAAATAGAAGGGAAAAGATCCATGCCACTGCCCTGCGCAGCCATGATGGCAGTGGCCATTGCCCTACACAGCCTAGAAGGCGGTGTCGTCCAGTGCCGGAGTGAGGGGATTGCTGTTCCAGAGGAGATCGCCGGAGTTGAAGAGGAGGTCATCCCATAGACCCAGAGTGAGGGGTGGAGTGGGTAGCAAAAAAGGTAGTACCCCCTCACTAACCATAACATTACCCTCCTCATAGTCTTGAAGTTCCACCTCAAGAGCTTCTATCTCCATCGTTGACGAGGTAGTTGGAGAGGTCCCATGTGTCATCTGGTAGGTCATTTCGAAGACAGACCTACCAGGAGTGCCCGAGTCGTTGGCAAGTAGTGCAGCGTCGTTGAGGGCAATGATACTGTGGATGTCTGGGGGCAACCACATTGCAGTAGGGGCAATGGTATCTGGGACATTCGGTGCGTAGGTGCCCGGGTTGGTGGCACTCATAGCAGACTCGCTTGGTGATGGAATGATGAGGGGAGGAGGAAGCAACGGCGGGTACGTCCACGGCATGGGGATGATCATCCACTGGGGGTATGCCATTTGGGCAGACAAAGGGGTTCCTGGACTGGGACTGAGGGAGGGGAACGGCGGGAGTTGGAGGGCTCCTCATTGTAGAGTCTTCCAATGAGGGGTGAATAGGGTCGGTGAGGGAAGCAGGACGGGATGGGAGGCCGGCTGAGAAAACCATGGCACCTCGTCGGTGTAGGTGTCTGGTTGGACGTGAAAGGGGTCGTTCGACTGGAGTAAGGATGGGCTGGGTTGGTAAGGGGGTGGCAGGTCTGTCGACGAGGGTGGTGGTAGAGTTGGCGTCCGAGGGAGGGGTGTTTCTGGCAACTCCATTCGGCCGTCTAGTTGGCGTTGCAGGGAGTTGATCAACTCCATTAAGGCCAAGACTTCTGCAGAGACCTTCCCTAGAAGGTTCGGCGACAGAGGGTTGTCCTCTGGTTGGATGGGTGGGGGTGGTGGCATTGCGAGGGGCAAAGAAAAATGTACGCTCTTCTTGCATGAGCGAGAAGAGGACGGGAGCGAGGTGTTGTTCGAGGTGATGGAAGGGGAGGAGTGAAACGGAGAAGTTGAACCCCTCGTCGTAGAGGTAGTCCAGGGTGGTTTGACGAATCTACAATAGGATCGTTGTGGGGTGCATCTCTCTGAGGTGACGGGCACCTGTCTCGCTCCAGGGGGGCCGGGTGAGAAGGGTTCGAAGAGAACCATACAGCCTGAATAGCTCAACGAGCTGGGTGAGGCTGGGATTGCAGAGGAAGAATGGAATGGATCTAAGGGCGGCGAGGGAGTCTCTGTCCTCCAGGAGTCCGGCATAGTAAATGCGCCGGGCGTAGCCGGGAAGGCGTTGGAGGCGTTCGGAGAGGGGGAGGGGTGCATTGTCGCGGGACATCTACCAGGAGTAATGATATGGACAGCCGTTTATATGGCAAAAACACTCGTGTTCCTGGGCGTGCTTAGGAACGTCGAGGTCGGGGTAACATACTTGGAGTCTGGCTTGGGTAAGAGCGGCGGAAACGCAGGAGATGGTGATAAGAAGCAAGGAGAGCTCTTCCTTTGGCATTGGAACTCCGTCAGAGTTTATGCTGGCTTTTATACTCCTTTAGCGTGGTCTTGGCGTTTCCAAGATTGGACTCGGGTTTCCAAGTCCGCTCTGTGGCGGTGTATCCTTTCCAGTGTATGAGGTACTGCCTTTGGCCTTTTGAACCCCGATGATTGATGATGGATTCAATTTTGTATTCCTCTTCCGCTCCGATTTGTTCCGGAGGGGGTCGGGTGAAGTTGGGTCCGTGTTCTGGCATTTCCCGGTATGGGGAGAGTAGGGACGCATGGAACACGTTGTGGATTCTCCATTGGGCAGGTAGCTTTAATTGAAAGGCTACGGCTGATACCACCTTCGTGATCTCGAAGGGACCAGTGCGCTTCTGGGAGAGTTTGCGCGAGGGTACTTGGAGCTTTAGGTTTCTGGTTTCAAGCCAGACCTTGTCTCCGATTTTCCAGGGTTTGAAGCGAGATAGCGTTCTCTCCTTCATTCGTTGTTGTGCTAGCACGTGGGCTGCTTGTGCTTCTTTCCGTGCATCTTCCATGCTGGAGAGCCTTTGTTCCAGGGCTGGGAGAAAGGTACGTCCGAGGGGTGGGTAGGACCAAGGTTCATATCCGAGGATCAGTGAAAAGGGGGATTTGCCGGTGACCGAATGAGCAGCGGAGTTGTGCGCGAATTCCGCCATTGGTAGCAATTCCAACCATTTGTGGAGTTGTCCTTCACAGAAGATCCGTAGATAGGTTTCCAGTTCTTGGTTGTACTGTTCTATTTCTCCGTCCGTTTGTGGGTGATAGGCCATTGATAATGCCACATTGTATTGTAGCAGTCGGGCTAGCTCTCTGGCGAATGCTGAAGCAAACTGTGGTCCTCGATCGGATATGAGTTTGTCGTGCAATCTGTATCGTAGGAACACTTTTTCAAAGAAAAGACGGGCTATGCCAGCCGCGTCTACCGATTTCGAGCAAGGGGCGAGAATTACCCCCTTACTAAGGCCATGGTCGACCACAACCATAACCGAGTCAAATTCCCCAACCGGGGGAAGGTTGGTGATCAAATCTACCGAAAGATGCTGGAATGGGCGGCGTCCTTCGAAGGCCAATGGCGTGACTGGGGGAACCGTGGGGTGGGTTTGAACTTTATTAGACTGGCATATAGCACAGCCCTGGACGAATTTCCGGACGAACGTAGAGAGGCCGGGCCACCAATAATCCTTGGAGAGCAGTGCCACCGTGTGAAGGTGGCTGCCGTGCCCTCCTTCAAGGGATTCGTGGGTGGAGGTGACAAGGTCTTTCCGTGGGGGTCCTGGGATATATAACCGCCCTTTATAATAAAGGTGATCTTCCAAAAAGTTCCAGTCATCGGGGGAGGATCTGGCGAAGAGGGGTTCTTCTTTTTCCATAGCGTGAAGTGCAGAGATCACTAGGGGGTCTGATCTCGTGGAATCGCTGATCTTCTGTGAGAGGGCCAAATCAATTGCCCTAACCTGGTGATCGAACACATTGGAGGGAAGGATCTGAACATCTTCGTTATCCTTTGAGGTGTCAATTTCATCCCGACGTGAAAGTGCGTCGGCCGGTGCCATCTTCGTGCCGGGGAGTGCCTGGTATTCCATGTTGAAGTCCTGTAAGAACAGGAGCCACCTGGCCTGTCGTCGTGACAGCTTTCGAGGTTCCTTGAAGTAAGTGAGGTTTTTGTGGTCCGTCAAGACGACCACGGGATGTGGAGACCCGAGCAAATATTGTCTCCACTCCTCTAACCCTTGTATGACAGCCAATAGTTCCCTGTCATATATGTCGTAGTTTCTCTCCGCCGGAGAGAAGGTCTGGGAGAGATATCCACATGGGCGTAGGTCCCCATTGGAATCTGTTTGCATTAGGACTGCTCCTGAAGCAGTCAGCGAGGTGTCGGTCATGAGGGTAAAGGGTCTTGTCGTATCGGGGAAGGCTAGCACTGGTTCTCTGGTGAAGGCATGTTGCAACTTCCGGAAGGCTTTCTCCTGGGTCTCGCTCCAGCACCAAGTAGTGGTGCTCTTGGTGAGGTCCAGCAATGTTGCGCGATGTCGGAGAAGGAGGGGATGAATTTCCTATAGAAATTGCAGAAGCTGATGAAGGAGCGAACATCCTTTACATTAACGGGTGGTTTCCATTCTTTGATGGCCTTGAGTTTGGTTGGGTCCATATGGACCGCATTCTTCCCTACGATCATGCCCAGATACTCTACCTCATCCGCTGAGAATGTGCATTTCTCCAGCTTGAGGTACATCTTATGTTGTCAGAAGCGTTCTAGGACCTTCTGCGTCCTTTCATCGTGCTCCTCCTGATCCGTTGAGTGGATCAACAGGTCGTCCATGTAGATCACCAGCCATTCTTCTGCAATGTAATCGCCAAAAAGATCGTCCATGAAGGCCTGAAAGGTTGCCGGAGAGTTACACATCCCAAAGAACATCACATTTGGCTCAAATAAGCCGAGCGGGGTGAGGAAGGCGGCTTTCCAGCGATCTTCCGGTTTAATCAAAACATTGTTATAGCCCCATCGTACGTCGAATTTGGTGAAGATCGACGAGCCCCTTAATTTGTCGACCAGGTCGGAGATTAAGGGGAGAGGGTAGGCGTTCTTGATGGTGTGGCTATTCAGGTACCGGTAGTCCTGGCAGGGTCGGAGCTTCCCGTCCTTCTTTTGGACAAAAAAGAAGGGGGTGGCTTGGGAAGATTTGGGTGGGGAGATCTTCCCTGTCTCCAGATGTTCTTTGATAAACTCCTTGCAGTCTTCTTGTTCCGCAGGGTTCAGAGGGTAGGCTTTAGCTCATTTTGGGACAAACGAGTCTTTAAGCTTGATGGTGTGATTGTACAGTCGGGAGGGGGGTAATTTTGTGTTTGTTTTCTCCGTGAAGACGTCTTTATAAGTCTCGAAGGCTTTCGGGAGTGAAACCTTCATTTTGTGCACCTGTTGAGCGATGGCCATTGAGAGAGTAGCTCTCCTGAGCATACAGTCTGGCCCTATTCCTCCGTGCGCATTGATGAACCCTGCTTGTTGCATGGGTTCCCAGAACCGAGTCGCCAGATGGATCTCGTCCTCTACGTGGGCCATTTCATTGTGGCCTAGATACCTCAGTAGGTATCTCTGTTTGATGGTACCAGGGGTATCCCCTGTCGTGTACCGATAGTGCAACGGTGCTATAGTTACCCGTCCACTCTTCCAGTCAATTTCCGGGTTGACGGCCCACAGCCAAGGTAGTCCTAGGATGATATCATTCTTGCCGCATTCCAGGACTAGGAGGTCCTGCCGCTCCATTAGTCCACCATAGTCCAAGACGATCGTCATCTTGAACCGAATCTGCCCAGACTGATTCTGGGTACTGTTCACATTCCATGCTCGGATTGGATGTTCCAATTCGCGGACCGGTAATCGTAACCGTGCCACCAGTTTCCTTGAGATGAGACAACCGGTGGCTCCACTGTCGAGGAGCGCATTTTTGCCAACGAATTTCCCTGGTTTCCGGATCTTTAGAGGGATATGAATAGAATTGCTTTTAGATCCGGAAATAAATACAGGGGCTATCGTGTAGGAGGAAGGCAACGTTGGTTTGCCTCCTCCATTTAAAAATGCGATTCAGTGGAAATTGATGCGGGAAAGATGGGATCTAGCGAGCACTCATTGATAGCCTCATCCCATTCGTTTGCGGCCTGATCGTCTGACTCCATACCCATGTCCAGTGGGTCTCCATGTTCGTCAAGCCTGGTGTCAAAGC
>JBBPSM010000626.1:0-10506 GCA_038093595.1 Butyriboletus regius
CTCAAGAAGCCTCCCCTAAATTACCCATAACCCTATATATAGAGGCTTCTTACCACCCATGTAACTCTAACCTTGATCTACACAATCTACCGTGTATTGGTCATCACGTTCCGCTCGCTTCGCTCTCGATCACTCTAAAGAGCTGGAAGTCATCTCCGCCGTCGCGCTTCTGATCTTCTTGATCATCAGCGCCCCTTTCTGCTGCTTGTCCTTAGAACGCCGACACCATCAGGGCAGTTCATCGCAAGAGCATTCCCTCTGGCATTAGAGTGCTAGGGCACTCCACCCTAGGCTAGATTCTGCCCATATAGAGGAAGAGACGTGTTTGACCACATCGCCTGTGGTAGGGAACGGAACACGGTCGTGTCACTTGTCACGTGCGCCGAGTCGATGTAACAGTGCCCTTATAGGTTTGTGTGGTGCGTGACTTCGACCAACTCCCAGTTGTCCGGAAATGGATGAGGGTTTTTTGGTTGTCACTGATTCCATGCCTGGGTGTTGGGAAATAAGTAATGTGAGTGAAACGTGTGAAGAGCATGCGGTAAAGCCCTGAGACGGGTAGAGTTTGCATTCAACACTTCATGCCACATGGGGAATAGCTTGGTTGGCAGGATATCTGGCAGCGATGGTGGCAGAGGCGGAAGTGGTCTCGCGAGGGACTTGAATATTGTGCATGCATCTGCAGAAATTGTTTCATGTCACATCTCATTCAGAAGAGACACACAATCTGAACAGGTCATGAGTCCAAGGCTTACACTAGCGAGGGGACAGTACTTACAGTTATTCTTTTGACAGAATACTTTACTCAGTATAACAGTATGCTCTATGCACGACTTCCAAGCCTCGCTTTCAAAGGTGAAGAAGACATCTCCCTTGCACACAGGTGGGAGTTGGAAAAAATCGCCAGTGACGATGAGCTATGAACTATGAGCTAGCATTCATACACAATGAGCACACATATACAGACCTGGATGCCTCCAAAAGGTTTGTTCGTCTTCTTCTGAAGGCAGTCTGCCAATGTGGCCAGTGTGTTGAACAGGTGATCCTTGAGCATAGAAACTGTAATAGCACAATGCTTAACATGAGAGAAATGACTGTGACACATACACAACTCACCCTTGTCAATAATCATCACTTTGATGTTCTTCCATCATTGAAGTGCAGGTTTACAAGTTCATATACATTTTATCTGAGAGTCGATATCATTGTTCCCGGGTGTTACTGCACCCCAAAAATGAACTGTCATTCCTGATTATTTGGTTATTGGTTGAATGGGCTACTGAGAATGACCACACTCACCTCTGATGTTGGACGCAGCCATACCAGTGCTTGCCATGACGGTGATATAGTCCGGTCTATTTGTATGCTTGCATTTCAATGCTGATATAATTGCTCTCAAGAGCAATGATTTTCCCATGCCTGTATTTGCACTTGTTGGCCACTGTCGTCAAGTATACTGTCCTACGTACCTGCAGATCCCATAAAGAACACACTTTCCTCTTGTTCCACAATGGGCTGAAGCACCCTGCACTGCTCCTTGCTAAGCTTGGCGATGGATGTCCTGATGTCAGTGCCATAGGCAGCACTGAGTGAGATGCACGGCGTGAAGAAGGCATTAATCTTTGGCTGTTTGGGCGGGTGACCGAGAGTGTCTGCGTCGTCACAGTCGCTGGACTTGCATTTCTTGGCTTTACTAGGGGCCATCGGGGAACAGAACCAAAAAAAATCAAAACAGCGATATTGTATGTATTACTGGCGCATGCATTGATTTCCGCATCATTCAGACCCCGAGACGAATTCGAGATTTTTATCATGAGTGAGACAAACCCACATGAGGATTATCTCAACTGAGTGACTTGTCAGTAAAATTACATGCATCTCAATCTGTCTTATTCAGCTTATTGACTTGCACAACACTTCCAAATCTAACACAGAGGCAAATTCTAAGCTTCATTTTGTTGAAAAATAGGATAGTTTGATTATAGTTGATGTTTCTGATGCTTCTAGAATATATTATCATGGTAGTGAATATTTTGTAATTTGACAAGCAGGATTAGCTAAAATAAGCCAGATTACAGCAGTGTGCGAAAGAAATGAGATTATGCAAGATATCTGAGGTGTGGCATGTGGAGGTAGTAGACGAATTAGACTACAAATCAAGTTGATTGCCTCTATCTCGCTGGCTACATCTACAATGGTCAATCGGCGGATCAGCAATGACCTCAAAGAATGCGCTCTTAGCCTCTGGAACCATGGTTGGGATATTGAAGACATTTGTGAGGTCCTGGGAGTCTCAAGAGCTAGCTGCTACCAATGGAGGAAGATCATTGAAGAACATGGGAATGTCAATCGACCACCCTCCCCTCTTGTTGGACGCACACGAAAAATCACTCGAGCAATTCTTGGCACTATCGAGCAGCTCTACTCTGAAGACTCTGATATCTTTCTTGATGAGGTCTGCACATGGCTCGCTGTTGAACACGACATCAAGATCTTGACATCAAGGCTTTCTTAAATCGTGAATGATGCTGGACTCACTTGAAAAGTGCTGCAGAAACTTGCTTTGGAGCGGGATGAGGTACGACGCAAGGAGTTCAAGCAAATGCTTCAAACCAATTTTGTTGGTGATGGATCTGAGTTCGTTGTTGTGGACGAAACAAGCAAAAATGACCATACCTATGTGTGGCGTTTCGGCAGGGCTGCTCAAGGCCAACGGGCTCAGATCTGTGATTTTTTGTCTGTGGAACGTGATACTCATTGTGTGCAGCCCTGACGACAGATGGGTACCTTGTGGCTCAAGCAATAGAGGGCTCATATGATGCCGACCAGTTCTATGACTTTATGACTCAAGAAGTTGTAAGTGCACCTGGTTTCGGGTCTTTTTATGATAAGTAACTCTCTATTAGCTACCCTATATGAATCTATACCCATAGGAACATTCTGTGATTGTGCTCAACAACTGCCAGATCCACCACAATCAAGATCTTATTGATTGAGTCGAGGAAGCAGGTAATAAGATATGTTCAAATCAACATTTTATGTTGGTGTCACTGTCGCAGGTTGTTTTATACTCTTCCTCCCCCCTTACTTGCCTGATCTTACACCAATTGAGGAATCTTTCAGTACTGGTACGTTGTTCATGAAAGTGTAAACATGCTTATAGCACGTTTTCCTAGTCAAGGCATATATTCATTGCCATGGCCATGAGTTGCAACTTGACGATGATCCAATTCACGCGCTGGTGGAAGCGACTGCATGTATCACAGCAGGAAAACCCGTGTGGTTTCAGAATGCTGGGTACATTGTTGCAGAGTAACATTTACATGTTGTGGATGCTCAGAGCTGAATGTATGCTATAAAACCCAACAGAAAATGAAAGTGAGAGTCCAAGTGAGCAAAATAAGAGTGATACAGTCCTGCGTCAAAACCTATGCCTGTCCCGATTTGATTGCCTGACAAAAATGAAAGTGTGCATCCAGAAATGTATCCCAGCCCAATCTCAAAAACTTTCCATATTCTCGACATTCTTTTTCATCAAATCTCTTGACACCGTGATGGCCAGGTTCATATTTGATAGTCCTGAGCTTCTGTTTGTCAGCATCAGAGATATTATACTTGGAACAAAAGTCATCAAGTGAGATGTTGTGATTTCTTGTGGTCTGTGAAGACATGGGAACACGATGCGGAAATCTGAGTCCAACTCCAGCTGGTTGATGATATTCATATGGTGGAGTGCCAGGGACCATTTGAAAAGGTGCATGTGCATATGGTGTGACAGGGTAGTATGATGGATACCCATAAGCTAGTGGAGGTGGCAGAGCATAGCCGAGAGGCGGTGGATACATAGTTTGTGGATAATATTGTGCTGGCAGTGGTCCATCGCTGGCAGGGGAATGAACAATGCCTGACGACTCAGGGGCACTGGTGTCCTGAGCTTTTGGAACTTGAAGATGCTTGTCCCTGCCAAAATGGTGAGAGGTTGGCAGAGCAGAGAGATCAGCTCTTCCGCTAATCTAGAATGACAAAGTGGCTGTTAGAAATGTATCATAAATAAATCTCCACTTACAATTGCGTTCGCCCAAAATTTGATCTGCAATGTAGTCAGCTCAATGTAGTGGCCATGCTCGTCTTTCCACATGTGCATATCAGGAAAGAGCTTGATGTTGCCAATGGGATATTTGTCCATGATCTGCTGCTCTACATTATTTCTCATCATTATGATACCCGACTTGAAACATAGTTTAGGCTATCAGTGACGAGCATACTACCCCCTAACAGCCACTTACAATACTTGCTTTGTTGCCCAATGGCTGACCAGGATCTTCATTGCGATCATCGTGCACTATGTGTCGTTCGTCCCAATTGTCCTACATTTTGTCATCTGAGTGAGTAAGCAGGCTATATGCATCAGATTCACATACATTTTCATCCCACAATGGCTTTGGGGTATACAACAAGACGACAACATTCTCGGTCGGGTGTTTCACTTTGATGGCATTGAGAAGAGCTTCAAATCCAGCTTCATTAGTAATATTCTTGTGGGGAGCTGACTGAGGCTGTCCCTCAAACTTCCATTCAAATTTTTCAACAGGAAGAGCCCTGAGGTCACAGGAGAGGACAGATGAGACCCAGATCTTGAATTTGGCAAAAGACTGGAGTACACTGAACTTGAATGGATGCTTTGATGAAAAAGATGTTGATGTTGATGTCTTTCCACCACGCCCAGGCTTTTTCTCAACAACTGTCTGATAAACTTGAATGTAAACAGTGAAATTGCGTGGCTCAGGCTCTGCAGAGCATGCCACTTTGTGCATAGCACTATTCCCTGCACCATCCGTGTTGGTCTTGCGCTTTTTCGACGGAGGTTTGACATCGGTCGAGAAGGGATCTTCAACCATGGCCTTCCGTGTCTGCTTGCTATGAAAAGACGAGGGTTCTGTGTAATTCCCAAGTCATATCTCGGGACTCAGTGACTTGGTAGCAGCTAGGATAATAATCCATGAGTCAGAACCTTGGACTGCGAAGCAACAGCCAGGATAAGTTACCAAACTCCAAGTCAAAATTGATTTTTGGGGTGCTAAGTTGTGGGTTAGCTTGGGTGAGATCGGAGACTGGCTGATAGCATATCAGCGACATGTCGGATTGGACCCCAAAATCGACTACATACCTTGTTGGCCTCTGGGTCTTGCATAATGATTTCAGGCATTTGGAGTACATCAGAAAGTGGGCTGAGGGCACTCGCATGTTCAAGAGCAGCAGAGTCTTCCACCATCAATGAGCTTGTTCCCTTCTGAGATCCAATGGCAGGAACTTTGATGGTAATCTTCATATCATTGCTGCTAGCTGGGCCATCTGTAGCCGTCTTGCTCTTGATAGGCTTTCTTGCGGTACTCATTTTCTTTGCCTTCACCATGACTGACTTGGTACAGGGTAGTAGGCGGTACGACCAACACGCTATGCTACCATACTAGGACTTCCTTTTTTTATCTAACCAGTATGGAACATTGGATGTTCATGCCTCATTTTTGATCTGGGATCAGCCTTGGCACTCTAAACTTGGGAATCAGTGTACCGTGTTTGAAAAGCAGCACAACGAATTTGAAAAGCAGCACAAGTGGGACACCGAACACCACCTGTACATTGTCATCGGTGACCGTACATATGAGATCGTGTACATATAGTCGTATGATGCTACAAGACATGTCCAAGAAAGTATGCCAACAATAGATCACAAGCTACTATCAATCTCGTCAATCTTATCTTCGTCGGATGTGAACTGATCAACACATAGTACTGGCTTGGCATCAAGGGGCATGTCGGCATCAAGAGCATCTATCTCTGCATGATGGTAAATAGCTGCATTAGATTGGTAGGAGCAGTACCTACCGGGGCCCAAACCATTTCGGATTCCACCTAAATAATCATCTACCGGCTCGGATAGATCTTCTAGGCCCAGGATCAAGGTGGGATCAGCAGGATCCAATTGAATATCCTCTGCAGTGTCAAGGACACCCTGCAATCCTTCACACTTACGCACAAAATCCAATAAGTCATAGTAGATACTCCAAATGACATCCTGCTTGACAACGGGTCGGCCCAACTCATCGTAACATGTGCTGATGAACTCCCTGAGTCAGGGAGGCATGATGTCAAATACAGTGTGATTTTCGTCAATATATAGGTGGCGAATATGGTCAAGTGCATCACATGAGACCATTATTTAAATGGTAACAGAGGAATGAGTAGAGGAATAATGATTTGACTAAGTGAGACATACCTTGAAATCAAGTGCGCCATACTCTTCAGCCTTGCGATATATCAGCTCTGGGACACCATGAGGTAAAATCTACATGTGTGATTAATAACTAACATGGTAGGAAATAAATGAGATCGCTAACCTTCCTTTTGTTCCAGTGCTTCTGAGTGAGATTGACATGTTGCTGATAGCTATCAATCTCGCACTGCAGCCACGGGATGAAAAGCCAGCGGAAAACCATGCTATTGGAACCAGTCAGTACTAGTGGTGTCTGGTTTTGAGAGAATGAGGACTTACAGTTGTAGTGTGTTATCTGGATCATACCAGCCTGAATCTATGCCCTGGTCCAACAAGGTCTCGAACCCAGGTGCAAACCAGCGATGGAATTGAGACCAAGCAATCTCTAGAACAATGTTTTTCTTTGTGCGCATCCACCGGTGCTGGACATAGCCTTGCAATGTTGGGTCGTGCATCTGACCAAATAAGATCTGGGCATTCACAATGCCAAAGTTCTCCATTCCCAGATCACTTTGTGTAACCATTGGGATGACTAGAGAATGTTGTAAATTAGTCAGGATGAATTGTTCTTAGCAACACTTACATCCGGCTTGTTCTACACAGGCTAAATAGTATGACAGGATTAGCTGTGGATTGCGGTTAGAATGCCATATCTTGAGCCATAGTATCCGTCCAGAAAACGGCTCAATCCCTATGTGCAAGCCAAGCCCGAAACGAAGCCACTTGTCATGTTGGTCTACCGCCCAAAATTCATTGACACTCGCAGCCCAAAAATGGTGACACTTCAATCAGTTGGCTTTGCGACTTTCGATGAGGTCAGGCTCATATGTAGCAAATTAGGCACGCATGACCCGTCTCAAAGCAATGTCAGTGATGATCAGGTCTGCTTGCAAGATGACTTACTGTGAGACCATTATTCCATGAGAGTGAAACATATGGCTAATCATCTCACATTCCCCTATACAAGGGTATGCCTTCCACAAATCTAATATAACACCCTGAATGCTTTCAGGGTCATGCGCTTGCTCTCGTGTGCAGAAGAGTTCAAGGGACTTGCATATCATTCAAAATTTAGTCTACCTAAATATATTTGTACAGTGAGCCAAATCACCCTCATGGTCAAGGAAAATATTTCCCAAGGCCATACTGAGTAGTATCAAAGACTTTGTGAAGCTCAGCAAGAATCTGTTTGTCAGACAAGCGCGCCTGCCAAAGTTGCATAATGTGGGGTTCTATCAATGCAAGCGGAGCTGAAGAACATCACATTCACAAGTAAAATACTGAAGAGAATGATCAAGTACACACAGTTGGGCTTGTTCTGGTTGACCTGCTTCATGGTGTGGTGTGAAATGGATGATGGTGATATGGATATGTTAATAATATAATGAACGAACAATGAGGACGAACAACGTAGTTGGTACAGTCACAGTGGTTGCCTTGCAATTCTGTTGACTGGCTTCTCAGTCAGAGGCGACTGATGATCCTTTCAACTTGGTTGTTGAAGTGCTAAATGCTGCTAAGTGTGACTTACAGCTGCGGCATTACTGACGCACTGGTGGGACCAAACCATTCAACATCCTTCTTGGAAGTACTCGCCAGGATCCCCTGCTGTGTGATTGTCACATTATCACCATTCAACAAATGGCATTACTGATGCACCTGCATGACCAAACCACTCAACATCAGATGGTTCGCCTTCTCGAAGGTACTCACCAGCATCCCAGCTTGCTACAGATGTTTTTGGAAAAAGTGTCTGGATTCATGGTGAGTCTGATAGTTAGCTTACCCAGATCTCACTGAGGAATGCACTGGGCACCCTATTCAGATGTCCCAAATTGCTCTGTGCCTCCAAAATATGTTTGCCGATCAACTCCAAGCTTCGTATACGGCTGCAGCTACTCTCGAGACTCAGACCAATGTGGTTGTGTACATACCTTGCTCGCAGCCATGTATGCTGGTGCACCGTCATTGTATCATGACCATTCCTGGGGCTGAAGTGTTCGTGGTCATATGGGCAAGGTATTTAGGTCATGCCTTCAAACTCACATCTCACCTGCATCTCCAGTTCATCACATTCTTCCTACATTATCTCCCAGCTATGCAAGCCCGAGCATCCCAGCTTGTCACCCAGTTCACCAAGGATGCACGAGCCATAGAGGATAGGATCTGTGAGCGTGAAGAGTGTGAGCTCAAAGATCACAAAATCATCAAAGGCCTACCAATCTATTACATCAGTAGCAGCCGACTGGATTGGCAAGGGAAGATTGTTTGCAGTGGTTGCCTGGTGCACTATCAGAGAAAGGCTATGATGATGAGAAGGCCCGCTGAACCAAGTAAGTTTGTTGGGAATGGATTTCATTATTATATGGTGCTATCTTATGTCTTGTGAGTAGGCTTTGAGCACCAGCTGGCAGAACAGATGCAGAACATACGAAAATCAGTCAGCGCTGCGCAATCTAAAGGTAAAAGTGTACCCTTTTGATTGATAGTTACAAGTTATATCTGACTTATCCATAGGAACGATCCATCCTCCTTCAGTTGTTCCAATAACCCATCAGTCTGCATACTCTAGTATGCCACCCCCACCTCTGCCTGCACCATCATCTCAAGCCTCCCAACACTCAGGACCCAACATTCATGTGCCTATCACATGGCCAAATCTTGCTCAGGCTCAACACGTGACATACTCTGGCAACATGACTCACTCTACCTCTGTGCTCCCTGTGGCCACTTTCGGATATGGCCAGCAACATTCACAGTACCAGGGACAATGTCAGCGCTGGGCATCCATGGCTCAGCGTCCAACTCCACCATCGGAGACTTATTCATTGGATATCTTGGCTGTTTATGAGTGTAGCGCTAGCAAGAAACACACATGCTTCAATATGTTTGGGGTTAGCTTTTCATCCTTTTCTTGAATGCTTGTTAATCATATGCTGTAGAGTATTCATGAAGGGCTCAAAGATATTGACGCTTCCAGCACAGCACACGATCTTGCGGGCATTGCCTTGGTCACACTGGTACCATATATCAAGGGTTACTGTCCTGAGTTTCCTTGGTGCAAAGCCAAGTTTATCGTACGGGATAAGGAGTGGGTGAACCTTCTCATCCAAATAAGCACGAAGTCCTACTTCTATGACGAATGTCTTCGTGATAGCAACCGGAAGAACTCAAAGGCAAGGGTATTCAAAACGGACAAGCAATTTTTCCTCTATGTTGTCATCCCTGAGAAGCAGTGGCAAGAAATGGAGGACTTTCAGCTCAAGGTCACACCAGCCAGTGGGCGTGCTGTGCCCAGTACTCGTGCCACTTCATCTACTACTCAACAACCCCCTCAAGCATGTCATTCCTTTGCTTCTTTGCCAGCACTAACACTGACTACCACATCCACATCCGCATCGGCCACACGTCCAATGTTGGCAATGTCTTCCGACTCAGAGTCTTCTCAGGAGCCAATGAATACCAGGCCAAGTGATGCTCACACCATTTCCAAAACTTCCAATGACGCGATAGTAAGCACATTGTTAGTAGAATTTTGTTGCTTGCATATTGACAAGCTACTTGCAGACTTCTGTGACATCCAAGCAGCGATATCAACGCAACACCAGCCCTTCCGAGTCCAGTGTATCCACAGGTACTCAATCACCTCCACCAAAGAAATCTATGCCATCTGCATTGTTCCATTCACCCAACCGGGATCAGCTAAAACAAGCTCTACAGTCTGGAGGCAAGATTGACCTTGATGTCAGGAATAGTAAGTTCAACCTCATGTCTCGTAGATGAAATACTCAAACTAACAACCACAATAAAGTTTTACGGTATCAGATAGAGCAGGTGGAATTCTGACCCATTCCGGCTCGCAAGCTTGAGGACTTACTGTGCAAGGACAATGATCTCAACTCGATTGATGGAAAAGATGATCGTCCAATCTCAGTGGCATTCAATGTCAAGTCCGCAGAGTGATTCTTTGGGTTCATTAGAGTTAAAGCAAGTCAGGCAGCAATCTTAGGTGTGGGCACATTCAAGACAATGCAGTCAATAGAGTTGACGCTCTCTCCTGTTTGATCATCTGGTCTTGGGAGCGTACCGAACCAGATCATTGCCGCCAAGCGTCCATTCATCAATTCCACAGGTGGGATTGGTCATCCTCCATATCTTCGACTCAGCATGGGTGATGAATCCAGGCGGTTATATCATGAGGTGAATATGCTCTACTGGGCCATTGCACTTCT
>JBBPSM010000627.1:0-10496 GCA_038093595.1 Butyriboletus regius
CTCACTCCAGCTCTCCTCTCCACCGTCCCCCGCCCCTCCCCCATCAGTCCGTTGCCTCTTCACAGATCTTTCCGCATCCCTTTCCACCGCCCAATCCGTTTTCGTGACTTGATATCTCCCTTTCCTCCTGTCCGCCTTGGTCACCAGCTGCTGTCGCTTCCACCCGTCCTCCTTCGGCCAGTCTTCCGCCTCTAGTGCAACCTTGAATAACTCCCCAAACTGCTCGTGTATTGGTGGTTCCCGATCGTCCTCATTCGCCAAAACATACCTCTTCGAAAACTTATGCGCAAGGGCCAGGCAAAGCCCCTTCAGCGACTTTCGACCCACCTTCCCCAACTCATCATGAAACTCCATCCTCGAAAGTCTAACCGGCGAAAATAAGAACATCTCCTTCACATCTCCACCTGTACCCCTGACTGGCTTTGGGTTGAACACCTGGTTTACGAAAACCGTCCGGGCTTCTGCTGACATGCTTGACGGCGAGAACATCACCACCACCCACAACAGAACCCACAAAAACGACTCCAGGTCGTCCTCCACCCCATGCGGCGCGCTTTCAGACCCTGCCAGCGCGGCCGACATGAACTGCCAAGTCCCCTGCTGTGCAACAGTTCAATTTGAACCCGTTAGCGCAACGTCCAAGCTTTCCAACACTGCTCTCATACCGTGCACATCGCTCGTCGCAGTCCCTGCTCCACAGAAACGTGCTTGCAAAGATCCCAATCGATCAGCAAACCCCCTCCGTCCGCTATAATCACGTTTCCCGCACTGATGTCCCGGTGTAACACCCTGTTTTCGAAAGTGTTGTTGTGTGCTGATCAACCCTCTGTTAGCGCCAACCGCTCCGCCTATACCAGAAGTAACGTTCTTACCGTCCAGAGCATCCCTCACTGCCCTCACTAGCTCCCTCGAGCTCTCGAATTCCGTCAGTTCCCTTCCCACCGTATCTAATACCAGCCGGTAATGCCGATGCAGATTCAGGTTCGGCCTGCTCATCGGCGAGCCCGCTGAACTCTCCCCGCCGCATCTGTGCATCTGCATCGCGTAGTACCGCACGGTCAAAACGTCCCCCCCAGCAAGGCAACGCGGTATGTTTCGAATCCGCTTCTCATGCAGCAACTTGTACGTGTCACCCTCCGGCTCGATCCCCTCTATATCCAGTCGCCACGTATCCTTCATGTAAACTTTCTTCTTTCTCACAGGGTCATACGAAATGAAGCCCCGAGTCGACCGTCCGGGGGGGCTGTAAGCCGGTGCAATGGGTACTGGAACAATGAGCCGCAGCTTATCGTCGGATGTCAGACTGGGTACCTTCATTTCAAACATCCGGACGTCCTCAGCTAAATTCAAGCATTTTTGAGCAACCAAAGCGTTGCTGACGGTTGGGGTCGTCACCGTCTCGTCGACTCCTCTCATAGTGGGCGACGCCTTCGAGAAACAATGCAGGAATTCCACAAGCTCTCCTTCCACGTTGTATTCGATCGGCGTCGTCACTATCACACCTGAGCGGTCCCATCGCAAGATGCAAGCGACCTTCTTGACGATGAGGACCGAATAGCAGTGCGTATGGAATTGCGAACCAAGCTGAGCGGACACGTACGCCATGATTTGCCCCAGGGTGTCCGCGGCTGCTTTCGCTTTGCGTAAAAAAGTTGCCTCTTGCGGGCCATTTTCCTGCCTCCCCCCACCGCAAAATGGATCATCGCCCTCTTTCCACTTGAACTCGATGACCATCTCCACATTCAACATATCTGTGGGATCCGATCGAACCACTTCCGCGTTGTTGCTGTAAACACAGATGTCTGGCTTCACCTGGAAACTGAAGTCGGTTCGACCGGAACTATCCACGTGGCCAGAACTGTTGATAAACTCCAGTTCAGGTGCCAAGTTTCCAGCAGAGTTAATCTATCTGTGATCAAACCCCGGTCGCACAACCAACGGGTCAGCTGGCTTACAAAGGGCCCGTATGCAGGCGTTTCGTTTTTGCACGCGACTGTCTCCTTGAAAGCTCCCTTCTTGAACGCCTTCTTGGCGTAACCTTCTAGCCCCGAGGTGGGGAAGAACTTGTCCAGGAACTCCTGACTGGGCATTGGGCCCACCGCGTAATCTTGCATTTCTTCACCCATTTGGAACATTTCTTCGACCCTATACCTCGCATGCGTGGTATAAGGTACCATCGTCGAGAGGTGGCATTTGTAGGGAGTGGATGTCGCGGGCTGAGTGGCAGCAGACATAGTGGGCAGGGTCAGAGGAAGGTCAACCCAAAACAACAACTCCACGCGAGGTCACTGAGAGTGACGTGATGTGACGTGACAGCTGGCACCTAGAATTGAACGAAAAAGTACTGCAGGTGGCACACCTTAACCAAGCTGAGTACGTTGTTGATGGGTGAGGTTGATGAACTGGAGGGGGGGGTGAGCTTTTACTTCCTCTTTGTAGGGGCCGGCGCCCGTGTAAGATCCAGTGTGGCAATGTCCCCCGACTAACCGTTTGTGCGTGTGCCCGTCCAATGGGACATACACAACACATACAGTCATCCACTGGCACTTGGGCCACCACCGGCACTTGGGCCAAATAGAAATAGCACATGAATTACAATTGCACCAAACAAAACAATCACTGGTATGACAAAATATGATACCTAGCTACACCTGATCACAAAGTAAGCTATGTATAAACTGGTTGTCTGACCTATGGATATTGATTTACAGCTAAAAACCAACATTTCATGGGTTCTACAGTAAAATAGAAATACACAAAGGAATTATTACTGTTGGAACATGTCAACATGCTAGTTGGCTTTGTGGTCCCATCATCTGATCTGGAGATCGAGGCTTCCTTGTTGTGCCAGCATGATGCCAGTGAAGAATGTTTATGAGGGCATTAAGCTGTTTATCGGTGTATACAGATAAGCGAGATAAACCAAAAATGGAATGATCGATAGTACCCATGTCTTTTGTGGCTTGGATATACCTGAGTGCTCGCTTTGCCGCTTCCCAATGAGCTAGTTTGGGTTTTGCACTGAAGCAACTAAGTGTCCCAACTATGTATGCAATATCTGAACGTGTTCCGAGCATGAGATACATCAAGGATCCGATGATGGTGAGATAAGAAACTTGATGTCCTTCAATGACCATTTCTGGAATGCTACGATCATGCTCTGGGTCGGTTGCAGAGAGATAGAAATTGTATGCCATTGGAGTCCATACAGGTTTACAGTTTGACATACCGGTACAGTCCAGGACTGTCCGGGAGTACTGTGATTGGGACAGAGAGATGGTTTGAAGTTCATGATTGTGCTTGATTTCAATTCCCAAGATATACTTGGCTTCTTCAAGATCCCACATTTTGAAGCTAGAGGAAAGTTCCTTTTTGATGGAATCCATGAACTTCCGAGAACTGGCAGCTAAGAGTAGGTCATCAACATAGACGACCAGGAAGCAGACCTGTCTGTCCTTCCAGTAGACATAGAGGCATGTCTCTGTGTCCAAACAAGTGAAGCCAAGTTCTCCAAGTTTTCGATCTAGGATTTTGTTCCAAGTTCGTCCAGCCTGTTTAAGTCCATATAGGGAGCATCGGAACTTCCAGCAATATCCGGGTTGGATAGGAACACCATCTGGAGGTAGCATGTATAAGTCCTCCTCAAGCTCTCCATTCAGGTATGTTGTGGAGACATTCATTTGATCCAACTCTAGGTTGTGTTTGGCAGCCAGGGCAATCAGTGTACGGACTGAATCAAGATTTGCTACTGGGACAAAAACCTCCTGATAATCAACTCCTTCCTTTTGGGTGAAACCCCTTGCAACTATCTGAATCTTGTATCCTTCCACATTTCCACTTTGATCTCGTTTAATGTGGAAGACAGGTTTGGAAGTGATGGGTTTGACTCCCTCTGGGACAAGAACAGTTTCATAGACATGATTGGAATTGAGGTTTTGAAGCTCTTCTTCCACTGCTGATTTCCAGAGTTCTGTGTCTGCTCCGGAGTAAGCCTTCTTGAGTGTTCTAGGAAGGGGTTCATTTGAGTTGGAGTTGGCAGAACCAGCAAATATGAAATCCTCCATATTTTCTATGGATGCTGAAAATGCTCCTGGGATATCTGATTCATCTTCCACATGTTCTGGTGGTTCCGAATGTTCTGAATGTGGTTCTGGTGGTTCTGGGTGTTCTGCTTGTTTCTGCTGTCGATGGACTTGTCTCATAGCCTCTTCATCCAAAGTACACTGATATTCTTTATTCTTGTTTGCTGGTTGTCATAGTCGGTTGCTTCTACATACATCAGCTACTTATTGAGCAGGAGGATAAGCTGGGATAGGTACAGGAATAGGAGGAGCTGGAATAAAAGACTTGGTAAGGTACCTTTCCGTCAAGTCCGGAAGTTGGGCTCTGTGCAGTAACATAAGCAGTGGTCACCATTGCATCAGCCCAAAAGGACTTTGGGAGTAAGCCACGCAACCATGGCCTTGAGGGATCTTTTGATTGCTGGCTCTTACATACTTGTAGTTGCCCAGTCACCTTCACCATCACTGTCGTCATTGTCATTGTCCATTAGCTCATTCAAGAGCGCTCAAACTTTCATGTTTTGACATGTGATGCTGTCAGTGGGGTGCATCTGACTCTTAGCTTGAGGTGTCTCTTTGGCGTTGTCATGCATGGTGTGGTAACGTTCCTCATACTTGTGTTTATTAGCTTGTTATTCAACCATGTATAGTCTGACAATGCACAATGGCCTCGGCATGACATATAGTGTCAGTGTGAAGCTCTTCACCCCAACTTGCATGGATGTAGTTGAGTTTTTGATTCGGGTCAAGTACTACAATCATGTGTTAGACACATAGTAAATGACAATTGAAGACTCACTCATAGCAATAATATATGCATCAGAACTTGATGTACGGTCATAGTATGTTGATAGTTTCTTGAGTCCAGCCTCAAGCACGTTACTGAACTTGCTATATTTCTTGCTGGTTGCACGTGCGGACCACACTTTGTGGAGTGCTTCAAGTGCTGGCAGAGCGGTGTGGAGAGTGGGGACATGTTTGCTCGAGAATGCATGTTGAGCATTCTCAGCATACTTAGGGAGCAGTAGTAAGTCTTCATCACTGAGGGTTATAATGTTGTACGTACCACCAATAGCATCAAGATTTGATGGATGTGATTCCACTCAGTGTCATCTAGCTGTAGCTCGTAGATTTTGTGGCGTTTCTCACTGTCCTGCTCCTGTGTGCAAAGACATGCTACAAATGTATTCACCTCCTATATCTTGTTAGTGATGTGAACAAGGTGGTGCAGACCTGTTACCTTTTTCAGGTCTAGTGCACGATGAAGCATGACAAATGTTGATGACCACCGCACCTTCATGTCAAGTAGAAGATACAATGGGTGGGTGCGGGTTTGGATGCTTTTGAACATTTCCTTGCATTTTGCCGATGAGCGTGCCTGTAAAATATTGTATGAAATAAAAAAACCTGGATTCAGTTGTGCTTACCTTGACAGTAATGGCACAAATAATGCCAATCATGTCGCGATCATCTCCACCAGTGGTGGAGACTAGATCCACCTCAGGTGTGGCAGGATTGTAGTGTTTGGAGGTGCTCACGGTCCCCATAAATGCCTGGGTGACGAGGTTGATTACATGTGCCATACAACTTTAATAAGTTGAATCAGTCAATGTTGACAATGGTTGTATTGAGATTAGGACAGCCTACCGTAATCGACAGTTTTGAGCATCGAATGTCTGTCCTGTTTCAGTGGAAATGAGCCACCCAAATTCATCCATCATAGTTTTGTTGTTGCTTGCATTGTCACAGGTTACATAGCCAATCTAGTAAATACATTAGTATAGTGTCAATAAATACTAATTCCATACCTTGTGTGTTACACTGGCACGCCTAGCTATCTTGTAGAGTGCTTGCCCAAGGTGAACTCCGTTATGAGCATGGTTGACCTGAACAAAGCCCAGAAGTCCTGTTTGAAGGGTCCATTTGCGTGGTGAGCATTTTTCAATCCATGATGCAGTAACTGTGAAGTACGTGTCAACATTCGACACTTGCCAAGCATCACATGTCAGGTTGACACACCCTTGAATGGCTTCACTCTATTGCATCATGTGTCATTAATAAATCCCGTCATGTCATTTATAACACTCACTGAAAACATTTGATAAAGGTTTTTCATGTTCTCCTGGAAACGGGTAATAATAGCGTGGCGGTTTATCTTGCGACTTGGTATATTGATTCCATTCATACCAGCACGGGTGGTAAGCTGCAG
The DNA here is from genome assembly GCA_038093595.1 of Butyriboletus regius. Lineage (NCBI taxonomy): Eukaryota > Fungi > Basidiomycota > Agaricomycetes > Boletales > Boletaceae > Butyriboletus > Butyriboletus regius. The sequence goes on from JBBPSM010000627.1 coordinate 6,271, forward strand.
TACCTTCTGGAACGAGGGATGTTCCATAGCAGAGAGAGGCTATATATGTATGATCAGTAGGATTATGTATTGAAGCAATGACACTCACTTGATCAGTGTCGATAATCCAGCTGATCAGAGCATCACACAATGCCAAATCTGAGTATTGGATGACCTGCTTCTTGGCTACCAGATGTGTATCAAGCGATGCTTGCCTGCTGAGCTCAGATTTCCAGACACACTGGCTTCATGGGCCATTTCATGACGCCGTTTAGCATCTTCGGGCAGCATTGAAGTGAATCCATTATCGGCTGCCCATTTTCAATATTCGACTGCATGAGTCGCTTGCTGGTGGCGCCACAATGTTGTTGCCTCATTAACAAAGGAAACAGATTTCTTCTGTAGCTTACTAGAGTATTGTGAGTAAATAAAAAAAAAGAAAATTGTAGAATGTATGAGCAAGTGTTACAATCTTGATATTTTTTGTTGTTCTTCAGGTACAGCGAGGAAAAGAATGCCTCGATGTCTTGCATGTGGTCACCTCGTGCCTTTTTGATGAGCCCATCAACATCAGCAACTTGAACGTCTTGAAGAAAGCCCTCGTCAGACTCGGTGTTGACATTGACTGCATTGACTATGTTTGATGGAGTAACAGCACTGTCAGCATAGCCTTTGCCTGGTATTAGGTTGAGTGAATAGCATTAAATAGAAAATCTGAAATACTTACCTTTTGAAGCCTTTTTTTTGGTCAACTCTCTGGGTCTGACTCTCGCTCGGTGGTGCTTGAAAGGGTGTTAATCTCAGTTACCTTGCATTTTTCAGCATGTGGAGGCTGTGTGACCAGCGTGCATGCTGCCTTCGCTTGCCAGCAGTGGGAAGCAAGCTCCAGCTCTGCATCGTTATCCATGTATGTCACGTGTGCTAATGGGGCAGGCACACGTTTCAGCTGGCATGGCTGTTCTGTGTCAGAACAAGGCATAGCTAGTGGCGGTTTAGACAAACGATCAGATTGGTGAGTAAGATGAAACCTTAAAATTTATGTCAACATACTTCTTATAGGAAATCAGATTTTATCGGGGGAGAATTCGGAGCTTCTGGAGCTTCGACGGTTTGGCCTGGCCTGGCCTCGGCTTTCCAAAACAATAGGCTGGGCCGTCTTAGGGGCTTGGGTGGGGCTCATGGCTCAGCTTGGCCCGGCCTGAGAGGGCTCGGCTTTACTGGCTTCAGGCCGGGCCAGCACAGCACTACTTGTGGTAGGGAACAGAACATGGTTGTGTCACTTGTTACACACACCTAGTCGGCATAACAATCTTGGTGCATGACTGCAGCCTAAAATTTGATAACCAGAGCAAATTGCAAAGTATATTTCAATCATTCTTTGTTCCCATTGATTGACATTTCCTTTGGTAGAGCTCCTGGGAATTTTCACTATAAAGATCGGGTTATTAAATGCATCATGTCTCTCCACTACAGTGTCAATGACATGTTAGCTGAGGCTGACTGATGAGCCCATGTTGCTAACACAAGTGTCACGGTCAACCACACGGACCAGTGCATGATATTATACATTACTTATCAGCATCACTAACAGTACATCCAAGAGAGAACCATTTATACAAGTCCTACAAGAAACTACTGTGGTGAATTTCCTCTGTTCATGACATCCCTTCAACTGACCTGCACGATGCTCTACAACAAGTGAGAAATCTATTTCCTTTGGCTTTGTACAATGGAACTCAAAAGGATTCAGCTCAGACAAGGTGCTGACAGCAATCACGCTGATGATACCGCAGGCTAAAAGTACAGGTCATCAACTGGCTCATGTAGGGCACCCCGAGACTTGAACCTCCCCTCAGCACAGAAGACAAGACTAAGGCTTCTACAATGATGTGACTGGATGCCTTTTATGTCCAGTTGACTATGACTGGAATGATGTGAAGTAAGTGATTTCTGTGCTGCAATACATTCACAACTAACTATCCTAATGATATAGCCAATGGCAAAAGATACATGAGTTTCATCCAGACTATCTCATCACCGCCCAGTCTTGGCTGGCATTTCTATATGCTAGTGGCCAGTTTGATCCTAACAACCCTGATAATAGCCTGTTCAAGGGTGAAATCTTAGAGAAGGTGAGTCCTATATCATGAATGCTTGTTTTGTCACTGAATCTCATTCCAGGCCATCAAAGCTATTTTTATTTTTCCAAGTGTCACAAAGGCCTTGGGAAATAAGAGTCCTGAGGGATCCTCTTTGACAAGACATCACTGAGATGAAAAATGAACATGGACTCATGTTGTGAAATTGATAGGTATGAAGACAGTTCAACCGTGTGCCATAGTCTATATGGCTTGCCAGGTTAGTCAACCACTTGGTGTTAATATTAATTATGATGTTAATTGATCATTGGACTAATCATTGGACTGCCTGGTAGGTTTGGTTTGCCCTGTCCTCTATTGATTCATGGGTAATTGTTGATGGTGTCTTCAACACCCATGAATTCTATGAGGCGATAGTGGAATGATTTGAGGAACCCAAGACTGAGGGGGACAAAAGACTAGTTGATGATCTTTTGTTGTGGTGGAACAGGGAAGTTCAGCAACCGTTTTGCATCATAATTGTTGCTAATTGGAAAGTGCAAGAGAGTGTTCAGACTGACATTTGCTTTTCAGATTGAGAGAGACCATTCCGCTCAGAGGTCTGTGGTGAAGTTGCTGAAGACATGCCGTATCACTACTAGTGGCCCAACTGTCATATAGTTCAATCAGTGTACTATTTGTGAGTGAATTATGAATCACATTGACTTGTGCATGTACTGGGCATTATTTTATTGATGAGCAATGAAGAAGGCAATATATAAAATTTTCACTTGGTTGGCTCTACTCCCGGTCTGATAGACGTTCTGCTGTGTAGTCATGCAATTTGGAATTGCTCACCATCACAATGAGGTTGTCCAGTGTGCATGTATTTACTAGTAGTCAAGTTGGCAAACTTGATTTGTACATATATGTGTTGTGCACATCTCCCTTTCTGACCCTTATTTGACATTGATATCATGCTGACTGTATTACAGCAGGTTGAACATGAATGAACTTCTTGCGAGACATTATGTTGCACTTGAACCATACTGATAAGTCTTTGTAACTCTTACCAACTGTTATGGATAACAAGGGGGTATTACCTTTTTCCTTACCAACTCCCCCTCTCTCCCCGGGTCTCTGGGATGACCTATTCTTCGACACCGGTGATCTCCTTTGGAATGGCAATCTCCCCACTCCGGCACTGGACAACACTGCCTTCTAGGCAGTGTAGAGGCTATGGCCATTGCCATCATGGCTGTGCAAGGCAGTGGTGCAGACTTTCCCTTACTTTCTATTTGTCATATCTTCGGACCATTCCTCCTCGGCTATGCTCTCTCGTGCATAGCCTCATATCTCCTGATCTCCCAATCCCATCTCGACTGCTTGTAGTATGCCTATTTATGGTTTCAGGAAGCCTCCCCTAAATTACATACAAACCTATATATAGAGGCTTCTCTTCTCCATGTAAACTCTAACCTTGATCTACACAATATACCGTGTATTGGTTATTCAGTTCTGCTCGCTTTGCTCTAACGCCTAACAAGCTTCGAGTTGGAAGTCATCTCCGCCGTCACACTTCTGATCATCTTGATCATCAGCGCCTTCTCCTGCTGCCTATCCGCAGAACACCAACACCGTCGGGGCAGTTCGCCATAGGAGCATCCCTCTGCCATTAGAGCGCTAGGATCCTCCATCCTAGACTAGGTTCTGGCCATATAGAGGAAGAGTCCTGTTTGACCACATCGCCTGTGGTAGGGAAGGGAACACGGTCATGTCACTTGTTATGCACACCTAGTCGGTGTAACACCAACCCGGGTGATGTGTGTCTTGGCTAACTGTCCATCACTCATTCTTCATAAAATCTGGAATCTCATGATGGGATCAAGGCTGTTGATGACCAAAATGAGGGCATTGCGCATGAAAGCACAGACACAGATGTGATGGCAAGGTTGGGAGGGTGCACCAATATGTACAGGTGTACAGGCAGAACATGAGGACAGATCACAACAAGCCAATTGAAGGGGAGAGTGTTGAATTGCGGCACAATGAATTGATTGAGACAGAAGAGACATACAGTATATGAGCACACACAAGCACTTGACAATGTGGGCTGAAAACAACAATCAGCACACCTCAAGAATCAATAAAGATTCACCTGAAGCACCC
>JBBPSM010000628.1:0-10487 GCA_038093595.1 Butyriboletus regius
GGCAGGCAAATGATTGTTTGGAAAAACTGAGAACTCATTTAGGTCACAAGTCTATCCTCTATAGGATGAACTTTCAAGGTTCAACCTCAGTCAGGACTGACACCAGATCCAAACAAGATATCCAAAGGGTAGCCTTGAAGATTACCAGGGATGTTCGAAGTTACCATAGGACAAGGGAGTCTCTGTCCTGTTTGGAAGCTTCTCAAGACATCCTGCAAAAGTATCAACTCATAAAGCCTGATGAACTAGGTGTATCCAAGGATATTACTGAGGAAAATCGGTTTGGTCAAAGTTCTGACATTCTTCCTAGGTTTTGGAGAATTGGAGAAAGTCAGCTTGGACCATCTGGTGTGTGGAATGAGGAATATAAGTGCTATAATGCATTGAATTTTTATATCTCCTCTGAGATTCATATATCTGCTTTGAAGTTCATAGAGTCAGCTGGTTGAAGGCCAGGGCCAGATATCAAAGGTGGAAAGAAAAATTGGAGATGGTGAAACGTGAGACAGTTTGGACCACTCTGTGGTTCAAACATCATGAGCAAGAATGGGAGAGATGACACAAAACTCTGCAAAAGCAGGGCTGAAAGCATATGCTGCAAAGCAAAAAGATATTTGGGAGAGGTTCAGGAAAAAGGCTGAAGAGAGGTTCAGAAAGTACATGGCTTCCAGTGAAATCTGAGTTGAAATTGTGTCATGCAAGTCAAACTACATGATCCCTTTAAATGACATATATGGGATATATACTCTAGGTATTCAGATTACACTAGTGTTATTGGTCAGTCATATCATATAGATAGTATAGGCTGCCTAGGAAGATATTGTGAGGTTGGCTGGTACTATATATATGTCACATAGCCCATATGTATTATGGTTGACTGGTACCATATATATATAGTATGTATGACCACATAGGTGGTACTGGCTGATCACACCACATTGGCACCCAGGCCAGCCAGTACCACCCCCACATAATATGTATGACCACACATGCAGTACTGGCCAATCACACCATATTCATCATGGTTGGCCGGTACCACAGGTGTGGCCATACATACTATGCAGGGGTGGTACTGGCCAACTACATCATATTCATCCTGGTTGGCTGGTACCACAGGTATGGCCATACATACTACATGGGGGTGGTACTGGCCAACTACATCATATTCATCCTGGTTGGCCGGTACCACAGGTGTGGCCATACATACTACACGGAGGTGGTACCAGCTGACTGCACTATATTCACCCTGGTTGGCTGGTACCAGCCTCACATAGTATGTATCACCTCACATAGAACTCACCCTGGGTGGCCGGTACCACATGTGTAGACATAAGTGGTATGCATCCATGGTACAGGCCGACTGAAAGAGCATCTGCCTTGGTCAGCTGGTATCACATATACATAGATACCATGGGACAACAGATAGGAAACAACATCTTTCATACCTTTACTCATATGGTACTCAGGGTAAGGCAGGCCAGGGGGAACCTTCTGACATTACATTACATCCCTATCTAGTATGTATGAGCACACAAGTGATACTGGCCAAGCTCACCATGTTCATCCTGGTCGGCTGGTACCACCCCCACATAGTATGTATGACCACACATGCAGTACTGGCTGATCACACCATATTCATCCTGGTCGGCCGGTACCACATGTGTGGCCATACATACTACGTGGGGGTGGTACCAGCTGACTATACCATATTCACCCTGGTCAGCTGGTACCACCCTCACATAGAACTCATCCTGATCAGCCAGTACCACATGTGTGGCCATATGTACTATGTATACATGGTATTGGCCGACTACACCATTATTCACCCTGGTCAGCCAGTACCACCCACACATAGTATATATCACCTCACATAGATGGTACCAGCTGAGCTCACCATATACATCTTGGTTGGCCAGTATCATGTATACATAGTACATATGGCCACACAAGTGGTACCAGCTGACTGCACCATATTTGTTATGCCAACTCGGCATGCATAACAAGTGACACAACCATGTTCCATTCCCAACCACAGGCGATGTGGTCAAACACGTCTCTTCCTCTATATGGGCAGAACCTAGTCTAGGATGGAGGGTTCTAGTACTCTAATGCCAGAGGGATTGACAGAACCTAGCCTAGGCACAAAGGGTCCTAGCGCTCTAGTGTCGATAACGGTAGTCGATAGAACCTAGCCCAGGAACGAGGGTCCTGGCGCTCTAATGTCGATGACAATGCTCTTGTGGTGAACTGCCCCGATGGTGTCGGTGTTCTGCAGACAAGCAGCAAAAAGGGGCGTTGATGATCAAGAAGATCAGAAGCACAATGGTGGAGATGACTTCCAACTCTAAGTGGGTGAGGCGGTAGAGCGAAGCGAGCAGAACAGATGATCAATACACAGTATATTGTGTAGATCAAGGTTAGAGTTTACATGGAGATGAGAAGCCTCTATATATAGGTTTTAGGTAATTTAGGGGAGGCTTCTGGAGATCATAAATAGGCATACTACATGTGGCCAAGATGCAATCGGGAAATCAGGAGATACGAGGCTATGTGCGAGAGAGCATAGCCGAGGAGGAATGGTCCAAAAGAAATATCAAATAGAAAATGGAAAGGTCCACGCCACTGCCTTGCATAGCCATGATGGCAGTGGCCATTGCCTCTACACTGCCTAGAAGGCAGTGTCATCCAGTGCCAGAGTAGGGAGATTGCCGTCCCAAAGAAGATTGCTGGTGTCGAAGAATAGGTCGTCCCAGAGACCCGGGGAGAGGGGCGGAGTGGGTAGGGAAAAAGATAGTACCCCCTCGTTAACCATAATATTACCCTCCTTGTAGTCTTGAAGTTCCACCTCAAGAGCTTCTATCTCCGTCGTTGATGAGGTAGTCAGAAAGGTCCCATGAGTCGTCTGGTATGTTGCCTCGGGAACAGACCTGCCAGGAGTGGCCGAGTTGGTGGCAGGCGCTACAGCATTGTTGGGGGCAACGATACTGTGGATGTCCAGGGGCGACCACGCCATAGAAGGGGCAATGGTATTGGGGACATTCGGTATATAGGTGCCCGGGTTGATGGCACTCATAGCAAATTCTTCTGGTGGTGGGATCATGAGAGGTGGGGGTGGTGACGGCAGGTACATCCACGGCATTGGGATGATCATCCACTGGGGATATGCTGTTTGGGTGGACAAAGGGGTTCCAAGACTGAAGGACAGGAATGGAGGGAGCTGGAGGGCTCCGCATTGCAGAGTCTCCCAATGAGGGGGGAATAGGGTCAGCGAGGGAAGCAGGACATGAGGGGAGGCCGGCTGTGAATACCATGGTATCTTATTGGCATAGGCGTCTGGTTGGACCCGAAAGGGGTCATTCAACAGGAGTGAGGATGAGCTGGGTTGGTATGGGGGTGGAAGGTCAGCTGTTGCGGATGGTGGTGGTGGAGTCGGCGTCTGTGGTGGGGGTACCTCTGTCGACGGTGACTCCGTTTGGCCATCTAACTGGCGTTGTAGGGAGTTGATCAACTCCATCAAGGCTGAGACTTCTGCAGAGACCTTCTCTAGAGGATTCAGCGACAGAGGGATGTCCTCTGAGCAGACAGGTGGGGGTGGCGGCATTACGAGGGGCAAAGAAAAATGTACGCTCTATTTGGGTGAGTGAGAAGAGGATGGGAGCGAGGTGACATTCGAGGTGTCAGAAGGGGAGGAGCGAAATGGAGAAATTGAATCCCTCGTCATTGAGGTAGTCTCACGTATCTGCAGAAGGAGCGTCATTGGGTGCGTCTCTCCGGGGCGATAGGTACCTGTCTTGCTCCAGGGGGGCCGGGTGAGAATGGTTCGAAGGGCACCATACATCCCAAATAGGTCAATGAGCTGGGTGATGCCAGGGTTGCAGAGGACGAATGGAATGGACCTAAGGGCAGTGAGGGAGTCTCTGTCCTCCAAGAGTCTGGCATAGTAAATGTGCCAGGTATAGGGAGGGAGGTGTTGGAGGTGTTCTGAGAGGGGAAGGGGTACATCGTTGTGGGACATCTACCAGGAGTAGTGGTATGGGCAGCCGTTTATAGGGCAGAAGCACTGGTGCTCCTGGGTGTGTTTAGGAATATCGAGGTTGGGGTAACATACTTGGAGTCTGGCTTGGGTGAGAGCAGCAGAAATGCAGGAGATGGTGATAAGGAGTGAGCTGAGATCTTGCTTTGGCATTGAAACACCGTCAGAGTTTATGCCAGCTTTTATACTCCTTTAGCATCATCTTGGCATTTCTTAGATTGGACTCAGGTTCCCAAGTCCACTCTGTGGCGGTGTATCCTTTCCAGTGTACGAGGTACTGCCTTCGACCTTTCGAACCCCAATGATTGATGATGGATTCAATTTCATATTCCTCTTCCACTTCGATTTGTTCCAGAGGGGGTCAGGTGAAGTTGGGTCCATGTTCCAGTGTTTCCCGATATGGGGAAAGCAGGGAGGCGTGGAACACGTTGTGGATTCTCCATTGGGCAGGTAGCTTCAGTTGGAAGGCTATGGCCAATACCACCTTCGTGATCTCAAAGGGACCGGTGCACTTCTGGGAGAGCTTTCGGAAGGGTACTTGGAGCTTCATGTTTCTGGTTGTGAGCCAGACCTTGTCTCCAATTGTCCATGGTTTGAAGGGAGAGTGTGTTCTCTCCTTCATCCGTTGTTGTGCTAGCACGTGGGCAGCTTGCACTTCTTTCGAGCGTCTTCCATACTGGAGAGTCTTTGTTCTAGGGCCGGGAGAAAGGTACATTCGAGGGGCGGGTAAGACCGAGGTTCATATCCAAGGATCAATGAGAAGGGGGATTTGCCGGTGACCGAATGAGCAGCAGAGTTGTGCACAAATTCTGCCATAGGCAGCAATTCTAGCCACTTGTGGGGTTGTCCTTCACAGAAGATCCCTAGATAGGTCTCTAATTCCTGGTTGTATCATTCGGTTTCTCCGTCCGTCTGTGGGTGGTAGGCTATAGACAGGGCTACGTCATATTGTAGTAGCCTGGCTAGCTCTCTGGCAAATGCTGAAGTGAACTGTGGTCCTCAATCGGACATGAGTTTGTTGTGTAGTCCATATCACAGGAAGACTTTTTCAAAGAAAAGATGGGCTATTCCAGCCACATCTACCGTTTTTGAGCAAGGGGTGAGAATTACCCCCTTACTAAGGCCATGGTCAACCACGACCAAAACCAAGTCAAAATCCCCCACTGGAGGTAGGTTGGTGATCAAATCCACCAAAAGATTCTGGAATGGGTGGTGTCCTTCAAAGGCTAATGGGGTGACTGGGGGAACCGTGGGGTGTGTTTAGACTTTATTAGACTGGCATATAGTGCAGCCCTGGATGAACTTCCAGATGAACATAGAGAGACCGGGCCACCAATAATCCTTGGAGAGCAGTGCCACCATGTAAAGGTGGTCACTGTGTCCTCCCTCAAGGGATTCATGGGTAGAGGTGACGAGGTCTTTCCGTGCAGGTCCCGGGATGTATAATCATCCTTTGAAATAAAGGCAATCTTCCAAAAAGGTCAAGTCGGAGGGGAAGGATCTAGTGAAGAGAGGTTCTTCCTTTTCCATCACATGAAGTGCGGAGATCACTAAGGGATCTCATCTTGTGGAATCACCAATCTTCTGGGATGTTACGCTGACTCGGCATGCATAACAAGTGACACGACCATGTTCCGTTTCCTACCACAGGCAATGTGGTCAAACACGTCTCTTCCTCTTATTGGGCAAAACCTAGCCTAGGGTAGAGGGCCCTAGCGCTCTAATGCCAGAGGGACGGCTCTTGTGGTGAACTGCCCCGACGGTGTCGGCGTTCTGTGAACAAGCAGCAAAAGGGGTGCTGGTGATCAGGAAGATCAGAAGCACAATGGCAGAGATGACTTCCAGCTCTTTGGAGATGATCTAGAGTGAAGCGAGCGGAACGTGATGACCTTAACATGGTGAATTGTGTAGATCAAGGTTAGAGTTTACATGGGAAAAGAAGCCTCTATATATAGGTCTTTAGGTAATTTAGGAGAGGCTTCCTGAGACCGTAAATGGGCATACTGTAAGCGGCCAAGATGGGATCGGGGGAAATTGGGAATACGAGGCTATGCACAAGAGAGCATAGTCAAGAAGGAATGGTCCAAAAGAAATATGAAATGGAGAAAGGAAAGATCTGTGCCACTGCCTTGCGCAGCCATGATGGCAGTGGCTACCACCTCTACACTGCCTAGAAGGCGGTGTCGTCCAGTGCTGGGGTTGGGAGATTGCCGTCCCAAGGGAGATTGCCGGTGTCAAAGAAGAGGTTGTCCCAAAGACCCGGAGTGAGGGGTGGAGTAGGGATGGAAAAAGGTAGTACCTCCTCATTATCCGTAACATTACCCTCCTCGTAGTCTTGAAGTTCCATCTCAAGAACTTCGATCTCCGTCGTTGACGAGATAGTTGGAAAGATCCTAGGAATTGTTGTGGAGGTCGTTGCGGAGGCAGACCTGCCAGGAATGTCCGAGTTGGTGGCAGGTGCTACAGTGTCGTTGGGGACAATGATACTGTGGATGTCCCAGGGCAACCACATTGCAGAAGGGGCAATGGTAGCGGGGGCATTCTGTGTGGAGATGTCCGGGTTGGTGACATTTGTAGCATATCCTGCTGGGGGTGGGATCACGAGTGGTGGGGGTAGTGACAGTGGGTACGTCCACGGCATTGGGACGATCATCCACTGAGGGTATGCCGTTTGGGTGGATAAAGGGGTTCTGGGACTGGAGAACAGGAACGGCGGGAGTTGGAGGGCTCCGCGTTGCAGAGTCTCCCAATGAGGGGGGAATAGGGTCGGCAGGGGAAGCAGGTGGTGGACAGGAGGGGAGTCCGACTGAAAATACCATGGCACCTCGTCAGCGTAGGTGTCTGGTTGGACCCAAAAGGGGTCGTTCGACAGGAGTGAGGATGGGTTGGGTTGGTACGGGGGTGGGAGGTTGACTGTCGCAGACGGTGGTGGGGGTGTCTCTGTCGATGACTCCGTTTGGTCGTCTAACTGGCGTTGTAGAGAGCTGATCAGCTCCGTCAAGGCCAAGACTTCTGCGGAGACCTTCTCTAGAGGGCTCAGTGACAGAGGGATGTCCTCTGATTGGATGGGTGGGGGTGGTGGTGTTGCGAGGGGCAAAGAAAAATGTACGCTCCATTTGGGTGAGTGAGAAGAGGACAGGGGCGAGGTGACGTTCAAGATGTTGGAAGGGGAGGAGTGATATGGAGAAATTGAATCCCTCGTCATTGAGGTAGTCCAGGATGGTCTCACGTATCTACAGAAGGAGCGTCGTTGGGTGCGTCTCTCCAGGGTGATAGGTACCTGTCTCACTCCAGGGGGGCTGGGTGAGAATGGTTCGAAGGGCACCATACATCCCAAATAGGTCAATGAGCTGGGTGACGCTGGGGTTGCAGAGGACGAATGGAATGGACCTAAGGGCGGCGAGGGAGTCTCTGTCCTCCAGGAGTCCGGCATAGTAAATGCACCGGGCGTAGGGGGGGAGGCGTTGGAGGTGTTCTGAGAGGGGAAGGGGTGCATCGGTGTAGGACATCTACCAGGAGTAGTGATAAGGGCAGCCGTTTATATGGCAGAAGCACTGGTGCTCCCAGGCGTGTTTAGGAATGTCAAGGTCGGGATAATATACTTGGAGTCTTGCTTGGGTAAGAGTGGTGGAAACGTGGGAGATGGTGATAAGAAGCGAGGAGAGATCTTCCTTTGGCATTGGAACTCCGTCAGAGTTTATGCTGGCTTTTATACTCTTTTAACGTTGTCTTGGCGTTTCCTAGATTGGACTCGGGTTCCCAAGTCCACTCTGCGGCAGTGTATCCTTTCCAGTGTACGAGGTACTGCCTTCGACCTTTTGAACCCCGATGATTGATGATGGATTCAATTTCATATTCCTCTTCCACTCTGATTTGTTCCGGAGGGGGTCGGGTGAAGTTGGGTCCATGTTCTGGCATTTCCCGGTACGGGGAAAGTAGGGATGCATGGAATACGTTGTGAATTCTCTATTGGGCAGGTAGCTTCAATTGGAAGGCTATGGCCGATACCACCTTCATGATCTCGAAGGGACCGGTGCACTTCTGGGAGAGTTTGCGCGAGGGTACTTGGAGCTTCAGGTTTCTGTTTTCAAGCCAGACCTTGTCTCCGATTTTCCAGGGTTTGAAGCGAGAGAGTGTCCTCTCCTTCATTCGTTGTTGTGCCAACATATGGGCTGCTTGTGCTTCTTTTCAAGCATCTTCCATGCTAGAGAGTCTCTGTTCTAGGGCCGGGAGAAAGGTACGTCTGAGGGGTGGGTAAGACCGAGGTTCATATCTGCGGATCAATGAAAAGGGGGATTTGCCGGTGACCAAATGAGTGGTGGAATTGTGCGCGAATTCCACCATAGGTAGCAATTCCAGCCATTTGTGGGGCTGTCCTTCACAGAAGATCCGTAGATAGGTCTCCAGTTCTTGGTTGTACCATTCCGTTTCTCTGTCCGTTTGTGGATGATAGGCCGTTGATAATGCTACATCGTACTGTAGCAGTCGAGCTAGTTCTCTTGCAAACGCTGAAGCGAACTGTGGTCCTCAATTGGATATGAGTTTGTTGTGTAATCCGTATCGCAGGAACACTTTTTCAAAGAAAGACGGGCTATGCCAGCCATGTCCACCGTTTTCGAGCAAGGGGCGAGAATTACCCCCTTACTAAGGCCATGGTCGACCACGATCATAACCGAGTCAAATTCCCCAACCAGGGGTAGGTTGGTGATTAAATCCACCAAAAGATTCTGAAATGGGTGGCATCCGTCAAAGGCTAATGGTGTGACCAGGGGAACTGTGGAATGGGTTTGAACTTTATTAGACTGGCATATAGCACAGCCCTGGATGAATTTCCAGACAAATGTAGAAAGTCTGGGCCACCAATAATCCTTGGAGAGCAGTGCCACCGTGTGAAAGTGGCCACCGTGTCCTCCTTCGAGGGATTTGTGGGTGGAGGCGACGAGGTCTTTCCGTGCAGGTCCTGGGATATATAACCGACCTTTGTAATAAAGGCGATCTTCCAAAAAGTTCCGGTCAGCGGGGGAGGATCTGGCGAAGAGAGGTTCTTCCTTTTCCATGGCGTGGAGTGCGGAGATCACTAGGGGATCTGATCTCGTGGAATCGCTGATCTTCTGCAAGAGGGCTAAATCAATTGCCCTGACCTGATGATTGAATGCATTGGAAGGGAGGATCTGAACATCTTCGTTATCCTGGGAGGTGTCAATTTCATCTCGACGTGAGAGTGCATCGGCCAGTGCCATCTTCGTGCCTGGGAGTGCCTTGTATTTCATGTTGAAGTCCTGTAAGAACAGGAGCCACCTGGCCTGTCGTCGTGACAGCTTTCGAGGTTCCTTGAAGTAGGTGAGGTTTTTGTGGTCCATCAGGACGACCACGGGGTGTGGAGACCTGAGCAAGTATTGTCTCCACTCCTCCAACCCGCGTATGACAGCCAAGAGTTCCCTGTCATATATGTCATAATTTCTCTCTGCCGGAGAGAAGGTCTGGGAGAGATATCCACATGGGCGTAAGTCCCCATTGGAATCAGATTGCATTAGGACTGCTCCTGAAGCAGTCAGCGAAGCGTCGGTCATGAGGGTAAAGGGTCTTGTCATATTGGGGAAGGCCAGCACCGGTTCTCTAGTGAAGGCATGTTGCAACTTCTGGAAAGTGTTCTCTTGGGTTTCGCCCCAGCACCAAGTGATGGTGCTCTTGGTAAGGTCCAGTAGTGGACGTGCAATGTCGGAGAAGGAGGGGATGAATTTCCTGTAGAAATTGCAGAAGCCAATGAAGGAGTGAACATCCTTCACGTTAACAGGTGGTTTCCATTCTTTGATGGCCTTGAGTTTGGTTGGGTCCATGCGGACCCCATTCTTCCCTATGATCATTCCCAGATACTCTACCTTGTCTGCTGAGAAGGTGCATTTCTCCAGTTTGAGGTACATCTCATGTTGTCAGAAGCATTCTAGGACCTTCCATGTCCTTTCATTGTGCAACTCCTGATCTGTTGAGTGGATCAACAGATCATCCATGTAGATCACCAGCCATCCTTCTGCGATGTAATCACCAAAAAGGTCGTCCATGAAGGCCTGGAACGTTGCCGGGGAGTTACATATTCCAAAGAACATCACATTTGGCTCAAATAAGCCGAGCGGGGTGAGGAAGGCAGCCTTCCAGCGATCTTCCGGTTTGATTAAGACATTGTTATAGCCCCATCGTACGTTGAATTTGGTGAAGATCGACAATCCCTTTAATTTGTCCACGAGGTTGGAAATTAAGGGGAGAGGATACGCATTCTTGATGGTGTGGCTGTTTAGATACCGGTAGTCCTGGCAGGGTTGGAGCTTCCCATCCTTCTTTTGGACAAAAAAGAAGGGAGTGGCTTGGGGAGATTTTGATGGAGAGATCTTCCCAGTCTCTAGATGTTCTTTGATGAACTCCTTGCAGGCTTCTTGTTCCGCAGGGTTCAGAGGGTAAG
>JBBPSM010000629.1:0-10485 GCA_038093595.1 Butyriboletus regius
ATATTGTGTAGATCAAGGTTAGAGTTACATGGGCGGTAAGAAGCCTCTATATATAGGGTTATAGGTAATTTAGGGGAGGCTTCTTGAGACCATAAATAGTCATACTGTAATCAGCCAAGATGGGATCAGGGGAAATAGGAAATACGAGGCTATGCGCAAGAGAGCACAGCCGAGAAGGAATGGTCCGAAAGAAATACAAATAAGAAAGGAGAGATCCGCACCACTGCCTTGCACAGCCATGATGGCAGTGGTCATAGCCTTACACTGCCTAAAAGGCAGTGTCGTCCAGTGCCGGTGAGGGGAGATTGCCATTCCAAAGGAGATTGCCTGAGTCAAAGAGTAGGTCATCCCATAGACCCGGAGTGAGGGGTGGAGTGGGTAGCGAAAAAGGTAGTACCCCCTTATTATCCGTAACAGCAATGGTGGAGTGCACTGACGAGCCTGAGGTCCTTGATCAGCGAGGGGCCTAGTGACCTGTTCTAACATGGATTGCTAACTCGGATGCCTTAAATTGAGGTGCAGTTCATGGCTCTGATGACATGCAGGCTGGAGCAGGGCTGCTGATCATAGAATCTATGTTCATTGAGATGGGGGGGCTGAGATGGGAAGGGCGACCATAATGTGGATAATCAAGATGGAATGTGCTGACGAGGTGGGGATTCTATTTGATGGGTTGGAGATTCCCTACCAGTATCATAGTGGTTGTTTGATTGTTTGTCATCATCTACACCCCATAGTAAATTCACTCCTGTGTGTACAGATCCAAGTCAGTAGCATAACCTCATATATCTAAAAAGGAATACTACCTTCACCTAGGCTGACATGAGTCCATCCGTGGTCACCATTTTCTTCTTGGCTGGCATCTGTGCTGTGTTCCAGGTCATCTGTATGACCAATATCATTGTCGTTGATATTGTTTTCCTCCTCAGATTTGGAGGGCATGGTTGAAAGCAGACTGCTACAATCCTGCAGTGTAGCAGTTGTTTGGATCCAGTTGGGGCGTGATCCCAATTGAGAATCAAGCATTGGGCATGGTGGGTAAACGAACCTAAACTTGAGGGCCATGAGACTCACCTGTCACATAGCACATGCAACACATAGATTCAGATCTGACGATGCTACTACATTTACCTGGTGTCCATCCATAACAGCTATTTTGTTGTGCTTGTTGTCCTCATAATGTCATACATGGACCCCATAGTGGCAGTGTACTCTTCCTTGATGAACTCTGGCGATACCTTGAGTATCAGGTATGAGTTGACAAACTTGGCCACATCTTGTCTGTCGCATGATAAAGAAAAATCAGCATGCGCAATATGAACCTGAATCCCTCAACATACATCTGTTTGAGGACCATCTGCAGAAGCTCACTCCGCTTGTCATCTTCCATCTTCATGATGTTGTACACCAACTCAAGGCCTGCGTTCTTGCATTATTTGATGACCTTGTAAAGCACCAAGAATGTGAGGGCACATACCTCGGGCTCAAAATGTGGTATTTGCTTCAGTGGCAAATCTGTCTCCCACATAGCTTGTGTGCACATCTCTGACAAGTCCATGGCTCCAAGCATGTTCAACCATGCATTCAACAACATGACGCCTATGTGTGCCCAAAGCAAGTTCAACACCTTTTTGAGCACCAGCACTTGGTCAGCAGCAAGGTCAGGTGGTAGTTGGATCTGTGAAAAGTGTGCTTGCAGTAGGAGGAATATCTCAAAGTGCGGTGCTTCAAAGTCTGCCCACTTAAGCTTGATGGGCAGACAGTCATATATCTGACAGAGAATGATTTACTCATGCCAGCAAATCGGGATCACCTCAAACACTGCAGATGACAAGAGGATTTCAAGCAAGCCTTTTAGTTTTGTATGCTCCTTTAGCAATAGCATATAGACCTCAATGGTGACATCTATGGGCATAGTCAGCAACATGTTCAAGATAGCACCAACTGTCACCCACAAGAAACATTGTAGTAAGCTGCTATCATGCCCAGGTTAAGTGCAGAGATATCCATCTCATTCTCTGTAAATGCATTGAGTAATCAAGTAGATGACCACCATACATGTATGTATCAACCCACCAATCACAATATATTTTGAGGTCATGATTTACGAGATCTTGTAATGTGGTCTCCACCAGTTCTGACAGATGATCAGACAGTGCCTGATGACTGACATTGTGCAGATTCAGATTGTAGAAGTTTGGATTCTGCGTCATCTGGCAATAAAAATACAACCATGTCAGAATATCCTATGAGCCCCATTGTGAGCGACCTTTGCAAAACAATTGTGAAATTGGTACTCACCATAGCATCCTGCTTATTCTCAATTGTCTCCACTGCAATCTCAGCCAAGAAGTAGTCATGGAGAAGGTGCATTGGCAGGTGAGACTCAATTGGCAACCCCTTCAATAAGAATTTCTTGTAGAAGTCCTTGCACATCTGCTAACACATCAGCATGCACTGACTGCAATTATCTTCTCTTGGACAACAAACTCTGCCCATCATTTATAGCACATCCATGACAGGGTAATTCACATATTGGTGCTCCTTGCCCTCAAAGAATTGCACGCCCATGATAATGACCATGTAGCTCACCACAGGGAGATTCCATGATGTATCCTAATCAATCATTCTTCAGTCCATGCTCTCAAAAAATGACCAAAGAGACAGACATACTTTGAAAGCCACCAATACCTGAATCACTCCAGACTTGAAAAAGTATTTTACAATAACTTTGTCTTGTTTATCCAGTTCCTTGTGATAGTACCTGATACCATGCTTTAAATATTCTATGAGACCCTTGTCACTGATGTGGTCAAGGTGCTGCTCCAATTCTGCCTTGTCTATGTTCAGGAACCAGTTGGGTTCATTGTCAACAGTACAATCACAATACAACAGTAGATTGTCTACAGTCAGGCAACATTGCCACTATAATGAGATGAATACGATGACAGGCTTTGCTGGAGCATATTCCATGATGGCAAGATATGCCAGCTTGGACATGGCGATCATCAATGAAGGATAGTGAGGAATTGTGAAACTTTGGAGGTGGACATCCATGTCAAGAGGTTGCAAGCTAAATGAATCATGAGCAACAAGCTGATCACCCCAACTAATTTGCTTACCTTGGTGAGAAGTTGAAAATGGCATGCAATGGAGCACCTATCCACTCTCCTAGATCTTGCACATTTGCAAGCGATATGCCATAGGTCACGATACACGTCTTCATCTCAGTTTGTGCAGAAACATATTGTGTCCTCGAAATGATCACTTTGT
Source organism: Butyriboletus regius (assembly GCA_038093595.1). Taxonomy (NCBI): domain Eukaryota; kingdom Fungi; phylum Basidiomycota; class Agaricomycetes; order Boletales; family Boletaceae; genus Butyriboletus; species Butyriboletus regius. The sequence continues at coordinate 3,274 of JBBPSM010000629.1, forward strand.
ATGTTGGGCCTACTTCCGCACCAACAAGCTGTATCTCATCAGCAATAAGCAGAGCAATCGTCTGCATGTTCTTCCTCTGACACCATCTGCACAACAGAATATCCCACTATCGAGATAGTCAGTTGTCAAAAAATGATCCTGGTTGTTTCGGATACTCACTTGGCTTGGCATACACACAATATCATCACCTTTCTCCAACAAACGCAAGTTAGCACTTGTCTTGCCTGTCAAACTCACAATCTCTTTTCCACCCTGTATACCACCAAACTTATGACACCATTTCACAACACACTGATTCACCATCTCCTGATATGATTCCACATAAACTGCTCTTGAGTTGTCCTTTTTATTCCATAGCTTGAGTAGTGCAAATTTGGCACAGATGGTCTTTCCACTTCCCATGGGAGCACCAACGAACAAATGTTCATCAGAGGTGTACAGCACTTGGAACACTTGTGTTTGAATTTTGTTGAACGTCTATATCATGTTTGAGTGGATCACTTCATACTTTTGTTGTGCAATGTGGAGAGGGGCAGCAGTTGGAGGTTAAGGAGGGATATTGGAAGAGGAAACTTTTCAGGGAGGATGAGATGCTTGAATGAGATTGGCAGTCTCATCTCTACATGCAACCATCTATCCAACACTACTAAAATGTAGTAATTTGGAGGAATAGGCTCAAACATCAGGACAGTGATGGTAACATTGTGCTCATCTTCCATATACCACTGGTGAAGGACAAATGTATCATGGAAAAGGATGATCTCACCACTGACATCCTCAACAAGAATGAAGAACGTCTCAGTACTGCTATGAACTCATTTTCATTTATTCTTTTTCGCATCACGTGACCGTGTGAATGTCACATGACTAATCACGTGATCCCTCTAGACCAGCCTATTTCTTCAGACTTCTCGGCTGCTCTAACACCCTTATCTTTAATTTCCGTCAGAGCCTAGAACGACCTAGACCTATGACGTCATTCCTTATCTATGATATCATACCCTAGACCCTACTGTACCTGACACACAGACCAGTAGTCAATATGTACAAACACCATGTAGTAGTATATAAGACCGAGTGTCAACGCCCCAAGAACTCCAGTCAAGTTCTTGTTGGGTTTTTCCATCATCCTCTTTTCTCTATAAGCAAGTCTAGTGGTTGTGCAGATCGAGTCCTTTCTTAGGATTTGGATTGGCAACATTAGAACTTGACTATCACTCTCGAAACCACTCTATTCTGCACACCGTCACACGCAGCCCCTAGCGTTAAAGGGATATAGCCGGACCCCAGGCTTAAGGGGATTATCTCTACTTCCATACCGCCACTTGGCACTTTCTCCTTTATACGTACGCCGGCGCACTAGAGTGTCTGAAGGGTGTTAGCTATCTAGGGCGCACCAGGGGTACCCTCGAGTGGGTCGAACATGTTTAAAAACTGCCCCAAACTCCTTTATCTTCTTTTGGAAATACGTTCCCATGTCCACATGAGGCACATTAAAGTTTTTACATACGAAGTACCTACACGATACGTCAGGAAGGCTATTGGCCCGAGTATCTACCAGCTTTAGCGACACTCAGGTTTTTACCTTCGAGTGGGCTGGTTTATGAACTACAACGCCTACGTGAAGTTTGAGTACGAGGACGAAGCTCGACTCTTCTTCAGAACTCCCTCGGTGGACCCCAACGACATCCCCGAGCTAGTTTACCCTGAAGTAAAACAGGAGGAACTCGATGTCTCCTACCTCCTTAACGGCGATATATTCGAGGATCTTCCAGAACCTGGTCCTCTACCCTATGCATGCAACCCCGCATCACCTCTTTGTGCGTTCGCAGTTCCACAAGACCCGGAACTCGAACAACAATTAAATCAAGCTGTCGAACAATTGGGGCCTCAGAGGACTCACCGATCCCTCAGACCCCGACACCTCATCCGAAGACCCAACCCTCTCCCCACCACTCTCACCAAGGCCACCAACGATGGCATCCAATGAAGAGCTCGCCGCTCTCATCGCCGGCCTGCAGGCCACAATAATGCAGCTCCAACAAGACGTCAGGAGCGCCCAGTCAAGGACAAGGGACGCAGAGCAGGCCGCGGCACAACCTCGCGCTGAGGTCAAAATCTCAAAGAAAGTCAAAGTCTGCCCTGATCCAGGCATGTACAATGGCTCATACGAAAAGTTCAACGAATGGTGGGTCAAAATTGGAGTGTACCTCGAAATGAACAAGGAAACCTTCACCTCCAACAAAGACAAGTGTATTGCCGTGTGGATACGCATCGGCACAAAAGAAGGTCGCGACAAGAATGGAGCAGGCAGCTGGGCCCGAAACCAGTTGCAAAAGTACTTAAGCGTAAACAAGCATCTCTGGCCCGATGCTATGGACTTGGCAAAAAGAGTCAAGGCCAGATTTCTCCCCAGTCTAGAAATAGACCAAGTGCTCATGAAACTTGCCGAGCTCAAGCAAGGTCCATGTGAGAGGACCGAAGACTATCTCACAAAATGGATCTCCCTATATGAAAGGGCAGACGCAGGAGACCCCATGGGTATTTACTTCTTGGAAAGGAATACCCGTAAAGACATCATTCACCTGATCTTCCAAAATGGCGAAAGAGAGACGACAGTAGAGGCCTATGTCAAGGTCATAAAGATGTACGGCAACAATATCGAGGCCTTCGCTATGAGAGGCAACCAGGGGCGCGTCTGGCAAAACGCGCGAAACCAAGGACAAGCTGCCTCTTCGTCAGGTGCAAAGACTTACAGTGGACAAGGCGAACCGATGGACATTGATGCAGTCCAGAAAGGTAAATGCTTCAACTGCCAAGGCCCACACCTGGCTAAAGTGTGCCCAAGACCAAAGAAGGAATGCACCGAGTGCAAGTTCCTTGGGGGAGGGCATAGCCGAAGGTGCTCGAAATATTGCAGTGTCCGAGCTGCTTCAACTGGGGATTCGGACAAATCGGATTTGGGCGCAAGCCCTAAGGAGGATTCGAGAATTCGATCCCTAGAGGGGATGGACTTTGAGGCCATGAAGGCCTTCTTTTACAATATGAAGGACTTGGAAAAAGGCAAAGGCAATTGAGCGAACCAGGTGCTCGGTTGCCTAAGTCAGCAGAAAAACGGCCTGATGCAGTGCTCAGCCAAAATAAATATGCTTATTTAGAAGTAGAATACAGACAAGAAGAATAGGACTTCTTCGATACAAAATCCGATGTATCTACACTTTCCTCTACCGAAACCGGGACTCACGAAAGTGAGCTTGCTGCACGGGAATGCAGGCTGAATTCGGTTTTTAATAAAAACAAAAAAATTGTGACAAAAACCCCGGAACGGATCCTTATATGCTCCGTAAACCAAAAGCTCGAGATCTGTCTAGAGATCGACATCGTACCATCTACGGATAAAAAGAAACGCACGACGACCAAGGCACTCCTAGATAGTGGAGCAAACGGGATCTTCGTTGATCAAAAGTGGATTGCCGTCCACAAGATCCCCATCAAGGAACTCACCCGTCCAATTCCGGTCTACAACGTTGACGGAACAAAGAACTCGGCAGGAAGTATTATCCACAATGCCGAGATACTCGTAGACTATAAAGGACACTGAGAGATAATGACGGCCGAAGTTACGGATCTTGGTAAAAATCCGATTATCTTAGGATACACCTGGTTGATGAAACACAATCCAAGTATAAACTGGCAGACAGGCGACGTCAGTTTAACCAGGTGCCCACAATCTTGTAAATTATTGTCATACGAGTCTGTGTTCCTTAGATCCCTGGAGGAAAAGGAGCTAAACGACATGCCCTACGTATACTGACGACTCAAGGCTCTGGACAAGCCTACGGAGAAAAAGGAACCCACAATCGAGGAGATGGTACCCAAGTGCTACCACAAATACCTAGACATGTTCACGAAGAAAAGCTCGGAACGTATGCCACTCCGAAAACCGTGGGATCATGCAATCGAAATGAAAGAAGGGTTTCAACCTAAAAAGGGTCGACTAATTCCCCTTTCCCCTATGGAGCAAGACAAAGTCTCCGCCTTCATCGACGATCAGCTAGCAAAAGGGTATATCAGACCCTCAAAATCTCCGCAAACGTCACCAGTATTCTTCATACCCAAAAAGGACAATAAGAAGCGAATGGTACAAGATTACCATTATTTAAACGAGGGTACTATCAAGAACAATTACCCCCTGCCGCTTATAGTGCAGCTTGTTAACAAGCTCAAAGGGGCTACATTATTCATGAAAATGGACCTACGCTGGGGTTACAATAACGTGAGAATAAAAGAAGGAGACGAATGGAAAGCAGCCTTCGTCTGTCACAGGAGTGCTTTCGAACCTCTCGTGATGTACTTCGGACTTTGCAATTCCCCAGCTATGTTCCAAATGATGATGAACGACATCTTCCACGATCTGCAAGCAGTTGTGATCGTTTACATCGATGATATTCTTATTTTTACGGACAATAACGAAAAGAAACACAATGAAATTGTCCTCAAAGTGTTATGAAGGCTAAAGGAAAATGACCTGTACCTTAAGCCCGAAAAATCCTTCTTCAAAGTACCTAAAGTAGACTTCCTGGGAATGGTCGTATCAGCTGACGGAGTCGAAATGGAGAAAGAAAAGACGGACGCTATCCAAGCCTGGCCAACGCCCAAAAACGTAAAAGGAGTTAGAAGCTTCCTCGGCCTTGCGAACTTTTCTCGTCGTTTTATAAAAGACTTTTCCATCAAATCTAGGCTGTTGAACGACCTAACAAAGAAAGATATGAAATGGACATGGTCAGAAAAAGAACAATCAGCATTCGATATGCTAAAGAAAGCGTTCACCACGGCACTTATACTCGCCTACCCAGACAACGACAAGATGTTCAGGCTTGAGTGTGACGCATCAGACTTCGCAACAGGCGCTGTGCTATCTATAGAAAAAGAAGGAAAATGGCATCCTGTAGCTTTCTCTTCCCATAGTATGTCCCCTGAACAGAGAAACTACATGATCACCGATAAAGAAATGTTGGCCGTAGTCCTTGCTCTGGGGCAGTGGAGGCACTATTTAGAAGGAACGAAAGACCAATTCAAAATATGGTCAGATCACGCCAACCTTCAATATTTTATGAAGTCACAAGATTTGAACCAAAGACAGGCCAGATGGGCCCAGTATCTCACACGGTTCAACTATCTATTAGTAAAGAAGCCTGGCGCCCAAATGGGGAAAGCCGACGCCCTCTCCCGACATGAAGACCACACGCTCGGAATCGAGAATGATAATAAAGGCATAACGGTAATACCCAAATCACGTGTTCACAGGATGAACGAAGTAATTAATGTAAAAGGAGAAGAAGAAAAGATAATGGAGGCAGTCTGGAATGCCCAATCTAAATTAAAAGAAGGTGAACCAAAGGGTTCCACCTTGTCAAACGAAGGACTGGTCCTTCTAGAAAAGAAAATCTACATGCCTGAGGAAAAGGAACTCCGTCAGGACATTATAACTTTATATCACGACTCCACCTTAGCTGGACACGGTGGCGCAGAGAAAACTTATGAGTTAGTCTCACGCTACTATATATGGCAAGGTATCTGAACGGACATTAAAGATTATTGTTCCCGATGTGAAAGATGTGCTCGGATGAAACCGTCAAATGCCGCCCCGGCCGGCAAACTACTCCCTAATCCTATTCCGGAAGGTCCCTGGCAGGACATCTCTGTGGACTTTACTATGGATCTACCCACGTCTAACGGATACAACACCGTCCTCATGGTGGTAGACCGCTTTTCAAAAGAAGTCGTATTTATTCCCACCACTAAAAGTATTACGTCACTCGGCACGGCAAAGCTATACCGTGACCACGTATGGAAAACACATGGACTTCCCCGCTCTATTATATCTGATCGCGGACCCCAATTCTCTGCTCAAGTTATAAAAGATCTGGTCAAGATGCTACAGATCAACCTTAAAATGTCCACGGCATTCCACCCCCAAACCGATGGACAAACCGAAAGAGTTAACCGAGATCTCCAGCAGTATCTCCGTCTCTTTACCGCCAAACAGCAGAACGAATGGGCCGATTGGCTCACGCTGGCGCAGTTTTCTTATAATAACAAGGTTCACTCGGCTATTGGAAAGTCTCCCTTCGAAGTCACTCATTCCTACGCTCCTTGAATGGGAATTGAACCACTTGACATAAAGGCTCCGGCAGCCTTGGACTTCTCACATGACTTCGCTCAGACGTTAGAGCAGGTCAAAGAAAACCTAGAAAAAGCCAAAAACAGGATGAAAGCATCTGCCGATAAGAAAAGAAGCGATGCTTCTATTTATAAGCCGAAAGACAAGGTCTGGTTGTCAACAGATCACCTTAACCTTAAACAAACTCGGCAATCCCCTAAATTAACTGAACGATGGCTGGGCCCATATGACGTAATTAAGATGGTTGGAACGAATGCGGTTGAGCTTAAGCTCCCCTCTTCCATGAAAATCCATCCTGTTGTAAATATTAGTCGTACCAAGCCTTATAAGGAACGACTACAAGGACAACCTACTTATAAACCTGGACCGGTCCAGGTCACTGATGAAGGAAACGGAAAGTACGAAGTTGAATACATAGTAGACTCACGGCTCAAAGGGCGACGCCTGGAATTTCTCATTCACTGGAAAGGATACAGTGATGAAGATTGAATCTGGGAACCCGAAAGTAATTTATCCTTGGCTAAGGCAGCCATCACGGACTTTTATAAAAGAAAACCCAATTCGCCTCAGAAGCTACGAATGCTTCAGGCCAACTTCAATTCTTTATTTAAACCTTATGAAACTTTCACGACTCCTGTCCCTATTTGGTCTTGCCTGGAATGCGAACCATAGGAGGGGGGTAGTGTTACAAACTCATTTTCATTTATTCTTTTTCGCATCATGTGACCGTGTGAATGTCACATGACTAATCACGTGATCCCTCTAGACCGGCCTATTTCTTCAGACTTCTCAGCCACTCTAACACCCTTACCTTTAATTTCCGTCAGAGTCTAGAACAACCTAGACCTATGATGTCATTCCTTATCTATGATATCATACCCTTGACCCTACTGTACCTGACGCACAGACCAGTAGTCAATATGTACAAACACCATGTAGTAGTATATAAGACCGAATGTCAACGCCCCAAGAACTCCAGTCAAGTTCTTGTTGGGTTTTCCCATCATCCTCTTTTCTCTATAAGCAAG
>JBBPSM010000630.1:0-10469 GCA_038093595.1 Butyriboletus regius
GTGCTGCAGGGGGGAAGGTGCATTGGCGGATGATGGGGGAGGGGGGGGGGGGTATTGAGGACGAGGAGGTTGTCGGGGTTGGAACCGAGCATTGATTGGAGGTCCCCTTTCAACCTGCATTTGCTCAAAGGACCGCCTGATTCTTTGGTACTCCTTGATTATGTCCTCATAGTCCAAGAGGAGGACCCCTGGGTTGAGTTGGGCTTGTTTGTAGATTTTATAGTCCACGGCCTTTTTGATGAGGGTCATTGTGTGGTAATCCTCAATGTTTGCCTCCTGCTTCAACACCTCAAATCTTTGTACAAACAGGTCGATGGAGTGCCCATTCTGCCTTAGCGCCTTGAGTTTCCTTAGGGACTCATGTGCGAGTATGTCAATCTGGAAGTAGAACTGAATTTCGTTTTGGAGGGTGACCCATGAGGGCCAAGCCGACTCCCCTTTCTGCCTGGTGACAATACCCTGAGCATTTTTGACGTCGTCGTACTCAGCATCGTAGTACTTCTCAAGGGTAATCTGAGCGAAACCCTCGGCCTTCTTCTCCAGTCTGGACAGGACAGCTACACAGTGCAGCTTGTCTGACTTCCACATCTGGGCGTCCACCCACAGACAGATCCTTACCCACCAAAGATGAAAGATGGAGCAATTGCCATCCCATTTTTTTGGGTCAGCGATTTTCTTGGTAATATTCACCTTATCCTTGTCGACGTTTAAGGCGGCGAGCCTTTGGACGAGGTCATCTAAGTCCACCTGTCCCGACATAGTGATTTACTTTTTTGAGAGAGGTTTTGGGGCGGAGGTATGGGCGTAAGTGTTGGATGCTGTAGATGGCAAATGCAGAGCCGGAATAGGTATAGCATTTCTTTTCTGGATTGGCCCAGTAGACCTTCTTTTGTCATAGAGACAGAATCTTGAATAAATTTTCTTTCAGTTCCTTACTGTGCAGTATCTTCCAACCACACTCTGGAGAACCTATGTTGGTATCCAAAAAAAATGTGTCCTGGCGACTGCAATGACCTGGGATAAAACTCTTAAAAACTTTTCCTTGAATGTAGCTGGCAAGCACATCGGGAAGAATCATGATGATCCCAGTTATTGCTCTGATGTGATGTTATGGGTGATCACAAGAACCCGGGTACATCAGCGTAGTACCACACAAACAGTTGTGCACTGGTCACATAACTTTGAAAGGTGAAGGTTGAACACAATAAAAAGTTTGAAAATATTCATTATTATAACAGGTTCAGGGTCCTGAGGCAGTGGTCTCTGCGTCCCTTGCCCTTGATTGGGCGCTCCTGACATCTACTTGGAGCTGTTGAATTGTGGCCTGTAGGCCGGTGATGAGAGCGACAAGTTCTTTGTTGGTTGCCATCATTGGCGCCTTTGGTGATGACAGAGGGGAGGGGGTTTGGCTTTCTGAGGAGGTGTCGTGGCCGGAGGGATTGATTAATCCTCTGAGGCCCCAATTGTCTGACAGCATGGTTTAGTTCTTGTTTGAGTTCCAGGTCTTGTAGAACTGCGAATGCGCAGAGAGGAGATGTGGGGTTTTGTACATAGGGTAGTGGACCAGGTTCAGGGAGGTCCTCATAGATATCATCGTTGAGTAGGAAGGAGATATCAAGTTCTTCCTCTTTTACTTCTGGGTAGACTAGTTTGGGGATCTTGTTGGGGTCCACCGAAGGAGTTTTGAAGAAGAGTAAGGGTTCGTCCTCATACTCGAACTTTACGTATGCATTATAGTTCATATAACCAGCCCACTCAAAGGTAGAACCTGAGTGTCGCTAAAGCTGGTAGATACTCAGGCCAATATCCTTCCCAACATATCGTGTAGGTACTTGTATGTAAAACATGTAATGTGCCTCACGAGGACATGGGAACATATTCATAAAAGGAAAGAGAAGGAGTTTGGGGCGGTTTTTAAATGTGTTTGACCTGCTCGAGGGTACCCCTGGTGTGCCCTAGATAGCTAACACCCTTCAGACGCTCTAGTGCACCAGCATACATATAATAGAGAAGTGCCAAAAGTGTTACGAACTCATTTTCATGTATTCTTTTTCACATCACGTGACCGTGTGAACATCACATGACTCATCACGTGATCCCTCTAGACCGGCCTATTTCTTCAGACTTCTCGGCCGCTCTAACACCCTTATCTTTAATTTCCGTCAGAGTCTAGAATGACCTAGACCTATGACGCCATTCCTTATCTATGATATCATACCCTAGACCCTACTGTACCTGACGCACAGACCAGTAGTCAATATGTACAAACACCATGTAGTAGTATATAAGACCGAATGTCAACGCCCAAGAACTCCAGTCAAGTTCTTGTTGGGTTTCCCCATCATCCTCTTAACTCTATTAAGCAAGTCTAGTCGTTGTGCAGATCGAGTCCTTTCTTGGGATTTGGGTCGGCAACATTAGAACTTGACTACCACTCTTGAAACTACTCTCTGCACATCGTTACACGCAGCCCCTAGCGTTAAAGGGATATAGCTGGATCCCAGGCTTAAGGGGACTACCATACATTCTATACCGCCTTTTGGCACTTCTCTTTTATACGTACGCCGGCGCACTAGAGTGTCAGAAGGGTGTTAGCTATCTAGGGCACACCAGGGGTACCCTCGAGCGGGTCGAACGCGTTTAAAAACCGCCCCAACCTCCTTCTACTTCTTTTGGGAATACGTTCCCATGTCCTCGTGAGGCACATTAAAGTTTTTACATATGAAGTATATACGGTTACGTCGGGAAGGCTATTGGCCTGAGTAACACCAAGAAAACGGTTTTAGCGACACTCAGGTTTTTACCTTCGAGTGGGCCATTACATGAACTACAATGCATACGTGAAGTTCGAGTACGAGGACGAACCTTTACTCTTCTTCAGGACTCCCTCGGTGGATCCCAATGACATCCCCGAGCTAGTTTACCCCGAAATCAAGGAAGAAGAACTTGACGTTGGGTACCTCCTCTACGACGACATATTCGAGGATCTCCCAGAACCACCCCCTCTTCCCTACGCACGAAACCCACGATCTCCCCTCCGGGCATTCGCAGTCCCACAAGACCCGGAACTCCAACAAGGACTAAACCAAGCTGTCCTTCAATTTGTGGAGCCCACGAGGAGAACCCTCAGACCTCGACACCTCCTCAGAGTCCCCCACCATCTCCCCACCACTTTCACCAAGGCCACCAACAATGGCAACCAACGAAGAACTCGCCGCCCTTATCGCCGGGCTACAGGTGACAATAATGCAGCTCCAACAAGACGTCAGGAGCGCCCAGTCAAGGGCAAGGGACGCAGAAGAGGCCGCGGCGCAACCTCGCGCTGAGGTCAAAATATCCAAGAAAGTCGAAGTCTGCCCTGACCCAGGCATGTACGACAGCTCATACGAAAAGTTCAACAAATGGTGGGTCAAACTCGGAGTGTACCTCGAAATGAACGAGGAAACCTTTACCTCCAACAAAGACAAATGTGTCGCAGTCTGGTCCAGGATCGGGACAAAGGAAGGACATGACAAAAACGGAGCAGGAAGTTGGGCCCGCAACCAACTTCAAAAATATTTAGGAGTAAACCGCCACTTGTGGCCAGACGCTGAGGACTTGGCAAAAGGAGTCAAGGACCGTTTCCTACCCGGACTAGAGGTAGATATCGCTCTGGCGAAATTAGCGGAGCTCAAACAAGGACCACGCGAGAGGATGGAGGACTTCCTCACCAAATGGATAGCCCTATATGAAAGGGCTGATGCCAGCGACGTCATGGGGATCTACTTCCTCGAAAGGAACACTCATGAGGAGATCATCCGCCTCATATACTCGAACGGCGAGAGAAGCACAACGGTCCATAGTTACTTAAAGACCATCAAAACTTACGGTAACAACCTTGAGGCCTTCGCCATGAGGAGCAACCAGGGGCGCGTCTGGCAAAACGCGCGAAACCAAGGACAAGCCGCCTCCTTATCAGGCGCAAAGACATACGGTGGAAGGGGCGAACCTATGGACATCGACGCAGTCCAGAAAGGTAAATGCTTCAACTGTCAAGGCCCGCACCTAGCTAAGGCCTGCCCAAGACCAAAAAAAGAATGCACCGAGTGCAAGTTCCTTGGGGGAGGGCATAGCAGAAGGTGCTCAAAATATCACAGTGTCCGAGCTGCTACAACTGGGGATTCGGACCAATCGAATTCAGGCGCAAGCCCTAAGGAGGATTCGAGAATCCAGTCCCTAGAAGGAATGGACTTTGAGGCTATGAAAGCCTTCTTTTATGATATGAAGGAGACGGAAAAAGGCAAAGGCAATTGAGCGAACCGGGTGCTCGATTGCCTAAGTCAGCAGAAAAATGGCCTGATGTAGTGCTCGGCCAAAATAAAAATAAATACAAATGTTTAGCAGTAGAATACGGACAAGAAGAACAGGATTTCTTCGATACAAGATCAGATGTATCTACGAACTTTTCTACCGAAACCAGGACTCACAAAAGTGAGCTTGCTGCACGGGAATGCAGGCTTAATTCGGTTTTTAATAAAAACAAAAAAATTACGTCAGAAACCCCGGAACGGATCCTTATACGGTCCGTAAACCAAAAGCTCGAGATCTGTCTAGAGATCAACGTCGCACCAGCCACAAATAAAAAGAACTACACAGCGACGAAAGCACTCCTAGACAGCGGAGCAAACGGGATTTTCATTGATCGAAGGTGGATTGCCGCCCACAAAATCCCAACCAAGGAACTCTCACGGCCAATCCCAGTTCACAATGTTGACGGTACAAAGAACTCGGCAGGAAGTATCACTCACAATGCCGAAATACTCGTCAACTACAAAGGACACCGTGAGATCATAACGGCAGAAGTTACGGATCTTGGCAAAAATCCGATAATATTAGGGTATACCTGGTTAATGAAGCATAACCCAAATATAAACTGGCAAACAGGCGATGTCAGTCTAACCAGGTGCCCAAGATCTTGTAAATTATTGTCATACGAATCTGTATTCCTGAGATCCCTGGAAGAAAAGGAACTCAACAACATGCCTTATGTATACCAACGTCTCAAGGCTCTGGATAAGCCTACGGAGAAAAGGGAACCCATGATTGAGGAGATGGTACCCAAGTGTTACCACAAATATCTAGACACGTTCACAAAGACAAGTTTGGAACATATGCCACTCCGAAAGACATGGGACCACGCGATTGAAATGAAAGATGGGTTTCAACCTAAAAAGGGTCGACTAATTCCCCTTTCCCCAACGGAGCAAGACGAAGTCTCCGCTTTTATTGACGATCAACTGGCTAAAGGGTATATTAGACCCTCCAAATCTCCACAGACGTCTCCGGTATTCTTCATACCCAAAAAGGACAATAAAAAACGAATGGTACAAGACTACCGATATTTAAACGAACATACCATAAAGAACAATTACCCCCTACCACTCATAGCGCAGCTTGTTGACAAGCTCAAAGGGGCTACACTATTTACGAAAATGGACTTACGCTGGGGTTACAACAACGTAAGAATCAAAGAAGGAGACGTATGGAAGGCTGCCTTCGTCTGTCACAGGGGAGCGTTCGAACCTCTCGTGATGTACTTTGGACTATGTAATTCCCTGGCCACGTTTCAAACGATGATGAACGACATTTTCCACGATCTGCAAGCAGTTGTGATCATTTACATTGATGATATTTTAATCTTTACGGACAACAATGAGAAGAAACACGACGAAATCGTCCTCAAAGTGTTACGAAGGCTAAAGGAAAATGACCTGTACCTAAAGCCCGAAAAATGCTTCTTCAAAGTACCCAAAGTAGATTTCTAGGAATGGTCGTATCGGCCAACGGAATCGAAATGGAGAAAGAAAAGACGGACGCAATCCAAGCTTGGCCTACACCTAAGAACATAAAGGGAGTTAGAAGCTTCCTTGGCCTCGCGAACTTTTATCGTCATTTCATAAAGGACTTCTCTATCAAATCAAGGCCGTTGAACGACCTAACAAAAAAGGACATGAAATGGACGTGGACTGAAAAAGAACAATCGGCATTTGATATGCTGAAAAAGGCATTCACTACGGCACCAATACTCACCTATCTGGACAATGACAAGACGTTTAGGCTTGAATGCGACGCATCGGACTTCGCAACAGGCGCTGTACTATCTATTGAAAAAGAAGGAAAATGGCATCCCGTAGCTTTCTCTTCCCACAGTATGTCCCCCGAACAGAGAAACTACACGATCGCCGATAAAGAGATGTTGGCCATAATCCTTACTCTGGAGCAATGGAGGCATTATTTAGAAGGAACAAAAGACCAATTCGAAATATGGTCGGATCACGCAAACCTTCAATATTTTATGAAATCTCAGGATCTGAACCGGAGACAAGCCAGATGGGCTCAGTATTTCACGCGGTTCAATTATCTATTAGTAAAGAAGCCTGGCGCCCAAATGGGGAAAGCCGATGCCCTCTCCCGACATGAAGACCACACGCTCGGAATCGAGAACGACAACAAAGGCGTAACGGTAATATCCGAATCACGCGTTCGCAGGATGAATGAAGTAATTAAGATAAAAGGAGAAGAAGAGAAAATCATGGAGGCAGTCTGGAACGCCCAAACTAAATTAAAAGAAGGTGAACCAAAGGGTTCCGTCCTATCAGACGAGGACTGGTCCTTCTAGAGAAGAAAATCTACATCCCTGAGGAGAAAGAACTCCGTCAGGATATCATAACTTTATACCACGATTCCACCTTAGCCGGACACGGTGGCGCAGAGAAGACTTATGAGTTAGTCTCATGCTACTATATATGGCAAGGTATCCGAACGGACATTAAGAATTATTGCTCCCGATGCGAAAGATGCGCTCGGATGAAGCCGTCAAATGCCGCCCCGGCCGGCAAACTCTTACCTAACCCTATTCCGGAAGGTCCCTGGCAGGACATCTCTGCAGACTTTACTACGGATCTACCAACGTCCAACGGATACGACACCGTTCTCGTGGTGGTAGACCGCTTCTCGAAGGAAGTCGTATTTATTCCCACAACTAAAACTATTACATCCCTCGGCACGGCAAAGCTATACCGTGACCACGTATGGAAAACACACGGACTTCCCCGCTCTATCATATCCGATCGCGGACCCCAATTTTCTGCACAAGTTATGAAAGATCTGGCCAAGATGCTACAGATTGAACTCAAAATGTCCACGGCATTCCACCCCCAGACCGATGGACAAACCGAAAGAGTTAACCGAGATCTCCAGCAGTATCTCCGCCTCTTTACGGCCGAAAAGCAGAATGAATGGACCGATTGGCTCGTGCTGGCGCAATTCTCGTATAATAATAAGGTTCATTCCACTACTGGAAAGTCACCCTTCGAAGTCACTCGTTCCTACACTCCTCGAATGGGTATCGAACCACTTGACATAAAGGCTCCGGCAGCCTCGGACTTCTCCCATGACTTCACTCAAACGTTAGAGCAGGTCAAAGAAAATCTAGAAAAAGCCAAAAACAGAATGAAAGTGTCTGCCGACAAGAAGAGAAGCGACGCTCCTATTTATGAGCCGAAAGATAAGGTTTGGTTATCAATGGATCACCTAAACCTAAAACAAACTCGGCAATCCCCTAAATTAACCAAACGATGGCTGGGCCCATATGACGTAATTAAGATGGTCGGAACGAATGCGGTTGAGCTTAAGCTCCCCTCTTCCATGAAAATCCATCCCATTGTTAATATTAGTCGTACCAAACCGTATAAAGGACGACTACCCGGACAACCTACTTATAAACCTGGACCAGTCCAGGTGACCGACGAAGGGAACGAAGAGTATGAAGTCGAACACGTAGTAGACTCACGGCTCAAAGGGAAACGCCTGGAATTTCTCGTCCACTGGAAAGGATACAGTGACGAAGATCGAACCTGGGAACCCGAAAGTAATTTATCATTGGCAAAAGACGCCATCACGGACTTCTATAAACAAAAACCCAATTCGCCTCGAAAGCTACGTATGCTTCAGGCAAACTTTGATTCTTTATTTAAACCTTACAAAACTCTCACGACTCCGATTCCTATCTGGTCTCGCCTGGAATGCGAACCATAGGAGGGGGGTAGTGTTACGAACTCATTTTCATTTATTCTTTTTCACATCACGTGACCGTGTGAACATCACATGACTCATCACGTGATCCCTCTAGACCAGCCTATTTCTTCAGACTTCTCGGCCCCTCTAATGCCCTTATCTTTAATTTCCGTCAGAGTCTAGAATGACCTAGACCTATGACGTCATTCCTTATCTATGATATCATACCCTAGACCCTACTGTACCTGATGCACAGACCAGTAGTCAATATGTACAAACACCATGTAGTAGTATATAAGACCAAATGTCAACACCCAAGAACTCCAGTCAAGTTCTTGTTGGGTTTCCCCATCATCCTCTTAACTCTATTAAGCAAGTCTAGTCGTTGTGCAGATCGAGTCCTTTCTTAGGATTTGGGTCGGCAACAAAAAGGCAGTATAAAGTGTATGGTAGTCCCCTTAAGCCTGGGGTCTGGCTATATCTCTTTAATGCTAGGGGCCACATGTAACGATGTGCAGAGAGAGTAGTTTCGAGAGTGAAAGTCAAGTTCTAATATTGCCGACCCAAATCCTAGGAAAGGACTTGATCTGCACAAACACTAGGCTTGCTGGTAGAGTGAAGAGGATAATGGGGAAACCCAACAAGAACTTGACTAGAGTTCTTGGGGCATTGGCATTCAGTCTTATATACTACTATATGGTGTTTGTACATATTGACTACTGGTCTGTGCATCAGATATAGTAGGGTCTAGGGTATGATGTCATAGATAAGGGATGACATCATGGGTCTAGATCGTTCTAGACTCTGACGGAAATTAACGATAAGGGAGATAAAGTAGTTGAGAAGTCTGAAGAAATGGACCGTTCTAGAGTGGTCACGTGATGAGTCATGTGACGTTCACATGGTCATGTGATGCGAAAAAGAATAAATGAAAATGAGTTCATAACACTTTGTATCGAATAAGTACAGTGCCTTGTCCTAGGATAGGTGCTTGGCCATTGGCTGTCTGAGTGTTGTAAGGATGGGTGAATGCTTGGTATTCAACAAAGTCGTTGATATTGCTGGTAAAATGGGACAAAGCTCCTGAGTTGAGGAGCTATATATCAGACATACAGTATCCTTGAGTCAGATGTGTTTATGTTCATGTGCTTTCTCTTTGCCCTTATAACTATGCTTATGAGTTTCACAGCTGTCACACTGGGTATAGGAGTGCATAGTATGAGTGTCCATTTTCGCACTATCTACTACAGAGGACAAAATATAGTCTACATACTGTGGTGAGTAGGGCAATCACTCATCAGTCTCTATATGAGTAGAGTGGAATGGGATGTACTCAATGTCATTCCCATCGCCACCATTCAGGTCAAAGTAATCCTTGTACAACAATTCATACTCTTCAACCTCCTTAGGAATCTCAGATCCTAAGGAGATGCAGTCTTCCAGGTCCACTAGGTATTCCTCGACAGGTACTTCAATGATTTGTTCAAGGCACTGAAGGAGGGAATGGGAGGAGGATGCTCTGGGAGTGAAGATCTCCTGTTCAACAGGAGTGAGGTCAATGTCTGTTGGCAAGGTTGGGCCTTTATCATCAGCAAGATGAGACAAACCAGAGGCACCAAAGTTGGTGACTTGTAACTGGTTCTGAAGGTTTCAGTCATCATCAAGTGGGTAGGACGAGGTGCTGTCCTCCTTATAAAAAGAAGAGTGCTTCTGATAGGTATACTTGGCCTGTTTGGTGATGAGCTCAAGGCAGCGGATGGTCTCAGCAGTTGGGATTACCCCAAGAGGGTGGGGTAAATTGACGGTCTCGACAGTCTGTGTGAATGTGGGTGGGCTGTAGTGGGCCACACCAGGAGTGTGAGAGAGCTGATGAGGGTTGGCAGTGGGTGTATGAAAAATAGAGGTGGCGGGGTTGATGACTGGCACATTTGGGAATATGCTGAATACAAAGGAGGTGGTGGCATCAGCATTGTTGGAGCATGCCTTTTGGTGCTGTTCCTGCTTGTTGATGGCCTCTTGCAATTGGCCTCCACGATGCTGCTTCTTCTTCTCCCCCTAACCCTGGTTTGACGAGGATCCCTGCTGTGAGCCTTGCAGCTGCTGCTGGGCATGGAACTGGGGGTCCTTGCCTTTGCGCTTAATGGCACTGATTTTGTGGGCAGCATGGTCGGTTGTCTTGCAATGAGTGACATGCTGTTGCCATGCCATTATGGCCATGCACTCCAGTTTAGCAACTGGGGGAATACCGTCCGCAGGAGTGCTGGGGGTACTCCCTGCGGTGTCAGCAACCTGTCCTAGAGTGGACATGTTGAGGACTTGAGCAAGGACATCCATATATTGAGGCAGCTTGGTGAGAATTATCATCACCTGCATTTGAGCCAAGACAGGATACTTATACTCTCCTAGGCGGGCAA